>JAZDUH010000130.1:32617500-32662500 GCA_036419115.1 Scarus forsteni | reverse complement strand
GTATACACAGTTAACATGAATTTATCCAGTTGTCCAGTTTCCATTGCAGTTTCCTCTGATTTTCATTCAGACCTGAGAGATAGATAGATTACACTCCCTGTTTTACAAAAAAAACTGCACGCTTTCTCTTACAGAGTACCTCTGATCCACCTCTGTTTAGGCCCCCATCCTCACCTTAGCCAAGTCCTCTATGATTAGTTAGCCAGTCTCCTTTGTGGTAATTGGTCAGTTGAGTGCCATTTTCAGTTGCCCTTCACTCTCTCTGTAGTCAATAGATGGATGCAGTATTAGCAGGTGTGATAATCTATAAAAGAGTTTACACACATAATTTACACATCCATGGGCACAAAAATTTGACTTTTTTGATGGAGGATAGAGGATGAGGTGGTGTCAGCATTAAATTCAGCCTGCCATGCTGAAGTTACATAACTGCCTTGTGTTAGCTTTTAACTCTAGGTCTCATCAGGTATTTTTAATCACAGACCTTATAGACCTCAACAATAATCCAAAAACCCACTGAAAAGACCCAAAGGCCTTTTTTGAAGTGGACCAGAGCGATGCTAACTTGAAGGTTAGGGTCATCCCTGCAGCTCTTTACGCTCTGCTCTGGCTGATTGGCTTGGCCTATTGACTTGACAAGGGTAGGATATCACACGAGTAGGTTTAATTAGGAGAGTTGGGGGAGTTAGCTGTTTTAGGAAGCTACTGGAGATGGTCTTAGGAGAAAGGGTGAAGTCCTGATGCCACAGGCTTTATTGTCATGCACATGAATATACTTTAGAGCATGTTCTTAATCTAATCCATTTTTCATGATATTTGATTCTTCTCATTGAACCTACAGGCACATATTCCCACCTATGACAATGTGGGCTATCAGCATGAAGAATCCAGACCCCCACCATACAACCAACAGCACCATGGTATCTACCCCAGCCTCCCTCAGCAAGCCCCCACCTACGTCACTGTGACCCCAGCCCCTGTCATAAACACACACTACACAGGAGTACCTGGAGCACCTGGAGCACCTGTCACACCTGCAGTACAGCCCACTACAAAGAAAGGTACAGAGATGTTTGATTTACGCACTGTATAACCTTTTGTGAAGGGATAGAGGGAAAATATGAGCAAACGTTGACTCTGAATCATATTACAAATATCTGACATATGAATAGAGGCTCATAAAGCTAGATATTTCAGTTATTATTCATCCAAGATTTAAATAGTAGAAATTTGCTCCTGCCCTAGACAAACAGAAAACAGAACATTCTTCCTCTCCTGTTAAGTCAGAGACCACAAGAACAGATAGTGTTGTGTGCTTCTATAATGACATGTCACTGCTTAATGAGCCCTTTTTGTCATAAGACCAATTAAAAAGCTATTATTTCACATTGTCTCTTTTGCTATTTGCATGCCTCCATGGGAAAGTTCCAATGAATGTGTATTTATATATATATATATATATATATATACACACACATATACACATATATATATACACACACACACACACACACACACACATATATATATATATATATATATACACATATATATATATACACACACATATATATATTTATATATACACACACACACATATATATTTATATACACACACACATATATATATATATACACATATACACATATATATATACATACATATACATATATGTGTGTGTGTGTGTATGTGTCATATATATATATATATATATATATATATATATATATATATATATATATATATATATATATATATATATATATATATATATATATATATATATATATATATATATATATATATATATATATATATATATATATATATATATATATATATATATATATATATATATATATATATATATATATATATATATATATATATATATATATATATATATATATGAATTGTTTGATGGGCATTACATAATAAGTTCTCATGCATGACAAATACACACTCTCATTGTGTGAGACTTAAGGAGCCTGTTGCCAGGTTGGAGCTTAAGGGTGGCCCATCCGTTCTTGTAAATGTGATAATTAAGAATGTAATGAAACAGTTTCTCTAAACTTGCCAGAAACATGTACTCTGACTCGAGAAAGAACTATCTAGACTTAAAAGGCCAAAAGTTCCAGTCACCATGACCTTAAATCTTGTGCGCATTATATTTCAGGTACCTTTATAGGAGTATCCACACTTCAGCTAACAGGTCAACTAGTAACTAGCGATTAACAAAGCACAGAACTTCACTTAGGAACAACAACAGCATTGTCTGACATCATGTGTGCTGCTAACTGTGCTCCGTTTATTATCGCTTCCCCAACAAAATGAGGATTTGCTGTGGCATCACTCTGACCAGCAGAAATGCATTTTTTGTAGTCCTTGATGTATATAACTGAAAAGTTTGTTTTCAAGGGAAAATGTAACTGTGCAGAGACTTCTTGTAACACTGTTACTGTGTCACTGTTTCACTACAAACTGTTTCACTATCTATGTGAATGCAGAGCATTGTCGGGGTCTAAACCAACAAGGTTAAACCAACACTACAGTAAAATAAATGCCCCTTTATAAAACCAAAGTATAGAAGCTTTTTTACATCAATAAAACATCTCTATATCAATAAAACCATTCCTCTGCCTTGTGACACTTGTGTTTTATACTTGAGTCTTGGTATATAGAGGAACTCATTCACATCTGTGCTACCATGTCAGCAAAGTCTGATACTGTATTTACATGTTGATCAGATGTAAATTTCTCAGAGTTTGTCATTTGCATGATGTTTTGTTTCTGTCCTGCAGGGAGAAAGAAATGTCATTGGAAAAGTAAGATGTGTGCCTCCCTGTGTGTACTCCTTGTCCTGGGAGTCCTGGCCCTCCTGCTCTGGTACTTCTGTAAGTCAAAGTGAATGAAACCATCACATATTAACACAGATTCACTCCTCTGTCTCTGTGTTGATGTTAGTTTTTGTGTTTCAGTGTATTACCAGTGTTTACTGGGGCGCTCGTGTGGAACTGGTGGTCGCTGTCTGAGTATGTCTCAGTGGTGTGACGGAGTGCAGGATTGTGATCATGGACAGGATGAATCTCAGTGCTGTAAGATATTTAAATTAAAACCACAAGTCCACATGTAAAGACTGGTGTTTGATCATTTCTCTGTTTTTGTCACAGTTCGACTCCACGGGACAAACTTCATGCTGCAGACTTTTACCCCTAACAGTCAGGAGTGGGTTCCTGTGTGTGCCGACAACTGGGACAACAACTACGGACAAGCTGTTTGTGAACACATCGGATACAGGAGGTAATGAATAACTGGAGACGCCAAGATTATTCATAGCTTCTTTTTGTAAAAGACAAATAAGTGGTAATATATTTAATTCTGTTTATTTGTCATATATTTAAGTTGCAGTGTACAGTCGAGAGATTAAAATCTCTCTGCCTGACACTTTTTTAAATTAATTTTAAAAAGTTATTAATTTATAAAACTTCATAAAAGTTTATAATAATACGTAACAGGGTTTTATGTATGTACATATATATGATGAATATGGATGGATATCAAGAAGATCTTCAAGTCTGCCCCTTTGGGTGCTGTTTATGTATTTATTTATTTTTATTTTCATTTATCTATCTCTTGTTGTTAAATTTAGGGACCTGAGATCAATACTGGACAGTTTTTTGTACAAATTTTACAGTTAAATTTGTAATGAAAAAGCAGTTTTGACTATTTTATTGCTAAGAACTTTGTCAGGGTTAGTTTAAAAATTAAACCAATAAAAAACAAGTGGTGGATGGAATCACAATCAAGGCATACAGAGGGGAGGGGAGGAAATATGAAACAGAGGGACTCTCAAAATAAATCAGGAAACAAAAGAAACAAGAGGAATAAGAGGTCTAAACAAGGCACACAGTGAAAAAAAAAACATACTAAATTAAAAGAACTAGCTGAAACCTGACATGCTTCTTTTATTATTTTTAGAAAACAGATCAGTCCTCTTTTAAATAAAATGTTGACTAATAGACTTTATTGTTCAGTGCCACATTATCAATCTTTGCCTTTAAAGATAAATGCTTTGTTAAACATTTAACTTTGAAGCTGAAGACATCTGTTTATGTTGCTCTGAATCATGTTGGTCTCTTATCATATATGAAAAAGGTGCAGTGTACAGTGAGAAAATGAACTCTGCCCTGACATTTTTACTTTCTTAGAAACAAGTTTACAGACAAAAACAAAGTAAATTTATGAAAATAAATAATGAATTTTTAAACAGTATATTAAGGAGGTGAGTCACCATATTATAAAGTGTGTCATAAGATATGATTCGGTATAATATAGGGACAAGCGATCAATACAGGATGATAATTTGTAAAATGTTGACACTCAAAATTAAAATGAGAAAAAGCAGTTTTGACTATTTTATTGCTCTTTTATTTTCAGAAAAAATGTCAAAACACTTTTTAAGAAAATGTTGACAAATGGACTTTAAAAATCAGCACGTTTTAATCAATCTTGCAGTGTAGTTGGATCCACCAGAGTTAGTGTCTGTAAGCAGGCAGATCCATCTTGCCAAGCTCCAATCTGCAACAGTGCTCCTCCCAATCAGCATCCTAATTATTTAAATGTCTTTATATCAATACTCTGTCAAACATTTAACTTTAAAGCTGAAGACATATGTTTATGTTGCTCTGAATCATGTTGCTATATTTGTACTGCGAGATGCCACACAGAGCAGAACATCCAAATTTACTATTTAAAAACTTGAAAAAAATCTAGTTTTTTTTTTTTTAAGTAAAAAACTTTTAAAACTTATTTTCTTTTAATTTATAACAAAAGTTTACCAAGTTTCAACCTCAGATGTTTTTTTTTGGTAGATTTACTTATTTAAAAAAAAAACTTAAAGACATTCTTGATGATTTCAAACATTTGAAACATAAATATCTGACCTATTCTATAAATGTATAACCTTCAAGCAGTGATTTTTTTAATGCGTTTGAAACTTTTACTCTTACTCATAATAGATGTAGATTTGTCTCATTCATATTACCATTTACACTCAAACATATTTTCTTGCTAGTTAAAAACTGGAATGTTGCCTATTTGTATGTTTTGCTAACAGATATCTCCAAAAAGGGTTTAAAAAGTTGATATGCTATTTACTTTTCTTCATGATTTCCATCCCACAGGCAGGATTATGTGTCGTATGGTGTAACCAGTGCGGGATTTTCTGAGATTTACATGAAGCTGAAGTCTGGGAGTGACCACAGCTCATACATCCAGTCACAGCTCACTCCAAGGTAAATAGCACAGGATTAACCTCTGTGATCTGGGCAAACACAGCATTATCATACAATGGTTATGTAAAGACTGATAAACAAATACTGAAGTTTGCATACTGGCAACATTGCTCCTTTGTCTGCCTGATGTGTTGAGGGTTCAGCCCTCCTGTCTGTGCGTCAATGGACTAAAAGCTTCTTGTTGATCTGTAATCCCTCTCATCAGCAACCACAATGTCCTCACTTTCACCAGGATACAGATTAATCCCTACTGTGATAACATAACAAATTAAACATGCTTTTTTACATGAAGTGTTGACAAAGGCTTCACTAGATTATCACTATATAGTGTCTGCCATCGCTATTCAATCAGGAAATGATAGTTGTCAAAGTCGAGCTAGAATTGTTGGGTTAATATGACAAGAAGTTTAGCTGTATGGAATTTGAAGTGCCTCAAGAGCAAAAATGTACACCAAGGCATTCCCAACATTGCTATTGTTGAAAATGTGTAATCTGCCCTACCTTAAAGGAATATGCCAACATATTTTTTTTTGTTTTTAATGTCTTGCCTCTCTCCTGAGTCCGTGACAAGCAGATAGACAACATTCTTTCGACTGTGTGTTCAGTTACAAGGGAAAGGTGGGCAGAGCTTACCCACTGCTAATTAGATTAGCTCAAACACTGGGAGTCAGTGGGTAGCATTAGCCTGGCTCTGCCAACAGTCATCAGATAAACTCTTTAGCAACTCTAAACAGTCCTGTGTGCTTGTTGTGCATTGTTTTTTTACTGTGTTATGTTGGGTTATCTTCTCTTTTTGTATTATCTTCTCCTACTCATTAACAGAGGCTATGCTTTGTTGACCTATTTACAAGCATGTCTGGGGTTCGCACTAGAGATATGAAATACGTTCAAAAGACTAGACTCGTTTATGAACATCACATCTCTAGCACAAACCACCACAGCAGTAGGTCAACAAAACAAAGCCACTGATTATGAGTAGCAGAAGATAATATGATGATAGTAGAAGATAATGCAAAATTACACAGTTAATTAAGATAACACCTTTCACTAAGCTATCATTTCACAAAGTGAGCTTTACCTCTTGAAAATGCCCCTAGAAATGCTCTTTTTTTTTTTTTTTTACATCCTGGGGTTTATTATGTCATAGCTATACAGCCTCTACCTCTGCAGCGGCTGATCTAGAATTTTTATGAGTAAGGGGCCATCAAAGGGCCACATTTCACACAGATGGGCCAATATTTGTCCAACATGCATGCAGTCAAATTTATGATAAAGCACACGCAGTCACACATGTAGACAGTAAAACTGGTTTTCACAAATTTAAGGATGGAAGCTACTTCAAAGGAAACAAAATAGTATTCAAAAATTTCAGATGCAAAAAAATTCACTTTTTATTTTACATTTTGTGTCCATTCAAATTGTTGTCTTCTTCTGTCAGCTTTATTGACAGTGCTCCTGCATATTTGGCACACTACTGACATAAACAGTTGGTTGGACAATCTGATTGGTATCCTCATGACAGATGAGTGACAGGACAGGGGCACTTCAGGATGCAAATGAGATGTCAAATGAGCCAATGCCCCTGTGACCCCATCCCTATAACTGCCACTGCTGCTCCATGGTCTGTTATTACCCCCAAACTGGAAACTACCATGCACTTAAGGATCTTCAGTTATCTAGTATTCAGCCTTTTCCAGAGTTACTTAGCATCAAACTTCTGGGGTTTGCACTTGTACAAAATAAGGAATAAGATAAGGTGGAAGCCCTACCCTGATTTATGTAATCTATTTTAGACAAGGATCACACTGTTTTGTTTTGCCAGTTTTTTAAATCATTATTACATCTTTTGCAGTGAAAGTTGCTCTGCGCGGGCCGTCAGTCTGAACTGCATCGGTAAGTAACTAATAGGACATGCTCCACTGGAATCAGATTTAACTTTTACCACCACAACCTTGTTTATGTTCTTAACTTAAATTTCAAATCATTTATGACCAAATAAAATAGGACAAAGAATAAAGGAAGAAAATGCTGCATCATAGAAATCCTGAAAGAATATTTTTATGCATTTGTGCCATCAACAGCCACAGGCCAGGGGCCTGTTTTTGTCTATTCAACTGTGCGGATCATGGCCTAGTGTACACAGTTCCTTAGAGGGGATATAAACTTAAACACCTGACCAATAGGGATGCACAATTCTGTCCTGATATATCAAACTGTTCTGTGAATTAGGGTTCACACTACATGACAATTGGCCCAATTTTTGGCTGAGATCCAGGACTCGTGACTGATTATAGACTATGACTCAGACAGTCAACAGTAATCTTGCCAAAGTCCAATGCACAACGATGGTATTTGGGCCAAAGAGGCACAACACAATCAGAATCCCTTAAAGTAGGAAGTGACTGGTTGTACAGAGATTAGTATAAATGCTGACAGCTTCAGTAGCAGTTTAATCAGATCTGGACTGCATGTCTTTTTTCAAAAAAAAAAAGAAAGAAAAACAAACAACAAACCTCCACTTCTGACATGTTTTAGTGACGAGTTTGTTCTACAAAGTGGCTGATGGAATCGAACCAAATCGAATCTCGCTGTGAGGCACATGCACTGCCTGCTGTGCCACTGTGCCACCCACCATCGTATTATCTAACATTAAATTATACCACAGTGATGTATCAATTGCCACTTATATGTGACATGAATCTTGTCAAAGACAAAACCCACCAAGTTCTCCCAGTAAATTTCTGAGGAGGGCATATTTCATACCGTAGGATAACCATGTCTCCAGCCCGGCATCGTTCCACATCTCTCTTAGTTTCCCAGTAGTGACCCCCCTCGGGAGAAGAGCACAACATGATTTCCCCTAAGAAAGCTTGAAGTTGCATTCTCTGCTCCTGTTTTAGAGAAGAAATTGAGTCCATTTATGATAAAACTGCAGATCTTGCTGCATCCACTGAGACAGCTTTACACACTGCTGTTGTTTTCAAACCTGCAGTCGTCTCCTGTTGTCATCAAATCCGCAGCTCAGCCTCTGTCCCCTGATTGGGCCGTTAGAGTTGGAGAGTTTGTATGCATTGGGCTTCTTGACCTTGAGCTTTAGAGGTGGAGAACAATCTTTTGATTTGCCACAATAACCTAATGAATTACAATGAAAACGAGAGAATTTGCATTTCCATGAAGGAAATGCGTTGAAATGCTGAGTGTGACTGCTGAAACTGTGAAATGAAATTGCTAAAGGTAATGCAAAGAAAGTTGAAAATGTGACATGAATAGTTGTAAGCAGTAAATCATGGCTGAAAATGTGTGAAATGTGCATTAAAAATGTTTGCAGAACATTATAGCTACTGGAGGTCAGGTGTGAGTCGTGACCACGCTCTAACTTCAAAGAAATGTGCAAACGTAGATGCTGCTTCAACAGTCATATCTCAGAAACTGTAGCAGATAGTGAAAAGTACATCAAAACTGTTTGCAGATGTGAAAGAAAGCAGAAAATGAATGACTGTTTTGTAACATGGTTAAATGTGTTCATATTTGTAGATGTACCTAATAAAGCGGCCAGTCAGTGTAAAGTAAGGTTGAGGGTGTAAAGACAAGCATGATTACGCCATTATAAAGGATCTGTATTAGCTGGAGAAGAAAAGCACCTCAACCAGGAATTGAACCCCAGTTTCCAGCTCCACAATCCGCTAAGCTATCTATTTATCCATGGGGTTAAACATGTAGACTAGAGGAAAGCAGGCTATTTGTCCTGAGCACAGCAGCTCAGCACTGATAACGCTGGTACTTCCGGGTAAACGAACGCTCGCTGTGTCTAAATCGGGATAGATATCAGGAAAAGGATTTCACCGTAAGCGTCCCAACAACCTGCTGAAACGCTTAATAAAATTCTCATGTCTGTACTGCTTAAAATGTTAACACAGTGGCGAATTAAAAATGCGCTTCACTCGGCTGTCCGGGTCTTCGGTCTGACACGCTCTAACATGAAGGATTTCCTCAAAAGTTGGTGTTGCTTAAAAAAATCATATTTAAAAAACCTTAGATGCCAGCAAAAAGCTGAAGATATGTAAAAATGGCTGAGAAGTCGGTGCAGCTTTTAAAGTACGAATGAAGTCTGTAGGTGGAAGCATGCCCAATCTGTGGAGCTTCAAAGTTGCAGAAGTTTTAAGCAGAGCTGCGGAAATGTCCCATTGATTTCAATGTAAAAATACAAGCAGAAATTGTTTTTTACTGTAAAGAGTATAAATGTTAAACCTGTGAAAAATACAAGCGCACTTCCAATGAACATGCTGCATATGTTAATTTTTTCCTGTGAAAATCTGTGCAAATTTGAGGCCTGTGAAAGGGGGCAAAATCTCAGTGATGAGAAAAACAAAATGGAGGTTAGGAGAACAATATGTTGAAATGCTGACTCAGCATTTCAACATAATGATGAGGGTTTTTTTCAGCTATTTTTAAGTGAGCTTTAAAATATATTAATTAGATTAACTGATTACAGATCATAGTTGATTGATATCTAATGTTTTAATCTCCTGACAGCACCATGTATACTATATATATCACTATACTATAACTATAGCTTTCGTGCTACAACTTTGTTTTTAGTCATGTGTTCATAATCCACTGAAAACAGCTTGGTGTTCAACATCTGAGACCAAAAACACCGGCAGGAAACCAATGAGTCAGAATAATCTTGAAGTCTGAAGTTTAATACAATTTACCACTACTTCAGTTAGTAGCACAGAAATTCACCTTGGTGTTTTTCCCTAATTTACAAGAATAGACAGTAATTATACTGACTTTTCCTGTTGTTCACAGACTGTGGTCAGAGTTCTGCCGCCCCGAGTTCTCGTATTGTTGGTGGTACAGAGGCAGTGAGTGGTGCCTGGCCCTGGCAGGTCAGTCTACAGTTCGATGGTTTTCATGCCTGTGGAGGCTCCATCATCAGCCCAGAATGGATCCTCTCTGCTGCACACTGCTTCCAGGGGTGAGTCTCTACTGCTTTACAAAGCATGTAGCTTGTAGGCAGTCTGGGTTCAAATACATTACCCCAGTTTTCTTTGTGTATTTTCTTAATAGAGCTCTGATACAATATTTTTTTTTCATTGTCATGGCGTGCACCTGAGAATGCAATGCAATACAGGACCCTGGTTGATGTGGCCAAGTGCTGACCCTCTCTGCAATTTGTATTTTAGAAAAACATGTCATTGATCTGATTTATGTTTTCCCTTTTTGTTGTTGCTTTACAGTGCATATTCCAGTCCTTCACGGTGGAGAGTCTACTATGGTGGTTTGAGTTTGATTTCGATGAGTTTTGGCTCTAGAAAAACTGTCAGCAAAATCATCAATCATAAAAAATATGACACAAATACTAACGATTATGACATCGCTCTCATGAAGCTCAGTTCTCCTCTGACTTTTTCAAGTAAGTTCCTTTTTGTAAGACAACTGTAATATACTCCTTCATTTGACTTTTCAGTATGTGCGATCTAAATCTAATAACAATTTTATTGTACCATTGTTTTCTGCAATGCTTTATACTTCTCTTTAAGAGTCTTGTCGTGTTCGTGTTTCTGTATGAAGTCTTTTATACCTACTGTTATACACTTACTTCAATAGTACACCCATTCTACTATTTACTACTCAGCCAATCACATGGCAGCAGCAACACATTGCATTTAGGAATCTGGAGGTGGTCAAGCTGACCTGCTGAAGTTCAAACTAAGCATCAAGATGGAGAAAGTATTCATGTGACTTTGACTGTGGCATGATCGTTGTTGCCAGATGGCTAATTTGATTATATTAGAAAAACTGTTGATCTACTGGGAACTTCAGACATTTACACCACCAGGGTTTCCCATGTATGGTCTAAAAAAGGGAGAGCATTCATGAGCTGCAGTTTGCTGGGCAAAAAGGCCTTGCTGATCCCAAAAATCCAGTGAGAATGAGGGGCCGTTTACATGGAAACTCCTGACTTGAAGCCGCAAAGATTCTCCCTTTCCGTTTTCGAATTCTTCTGCGTTTACATGACAACGCTCGGAGACGAGTTAATCCCCTGTAAATCCACTGTAGTGTGCATGCCGGTTCAGTAGATGGCGGTGTAGGTCTGCAGAGATGCAGCGCTGCTACAACACACGAACGAAGAAGAAAACCTTTCACAAACAACAATGGCGAACAGACGCACAGAGAAGCAGGAGTTTCTTTTTTGGACAACAAATCAGTTCGGACAACAAATCTGTCTGGATAGTTTTGTCTGGATAACAAACTGAGCACGGTAAGACGCTCACACGTTACTCGGCGGACGGAGGAAGCTGCTGTTGTTCCTGGTATGCGCGCGCAGCCTCCATCTGAAAGAGTACTGCGCATGCGGTGACGTCAGCGTTTCCCCCTGAAACGCTCTGCTCTGTGTTTACACGAGGCCGGATAGAGGAGCGGAATCAAATTTTTCCGCTCTGGGGAGCGGTGTCAAAAGTTTCCGTTTTCACTGGAAACGCAACGTGGTCTCATCTAAACGGAAGGCCGAAACGCAACGAAATGTTTGCGGAATCGATCGTTTTCGGCGTCATGTAAACGGCCCCTGAGAGTTTCAGAGAAAGCGAGTAACTCAAATGGCATTGAGATGACCATTTTTTAAGTACTACACATCAAATCTTGAAGCAAGGCTACAGCAGTAGAAAACCCCACCAGGTACCACCCCTGTCAGCTAAGAACGGGAAACTGAGGCTATTTGTCATACAAGCCTGACAAAATTGAACAAGAAAAGGCCAGGAAAAGTCTGATCAGTCTGGATTTCTGCTGCCACATTCAGACAGTAGGGTCAGAACTAAGCTCAGACATCATAAAGCAGGAATCCATCCTCCCCTGTACCAGTGGATCAGTCAGCTCATGCTGCAGTAATGGTGTGCAGGGATATTTTCTTGGCACACACAATGCAAAAGCCTACCTGGGTATTATTGCTGTCCATGCCGATCTGTATGACCACAGTGTACCCATTTTCTGATGGCTACTCTCAGCAGGATTATCTTAAATTGGTTTCTTGAGCATTACAGTTAGTTCATAGTACTGCAGTGACCTACACAGTAACCAGATCTCATTTTAGTGGAGTCCCTTTTTGGAATGTGATGGAATAAGGGATACTTATAATGGATGTGTGGCAACTTTGTGAGTCTATCATGTCAATATGGACCAAAATCTCAGAGGAATGTTTTCAAGTCCTGAATGAATCTATGCTATGAGGAATAAGGCATGTATGAAGTGGAAAAAAAGTACTCATTGTGTCGCTTCCTCTGAAGACAAAGCAACAACATGCTTTTCATAAGCCTCTTTTATTTTCTACTCGCAACTTACAAGAGCAAAGAACTTTAAAGCACTAAATAAAACAGTGGGGAAAACTGCAGTCAGTTTCTGCAAAATAAAACTAATAACCTTATTTTAACATGTAAATATATAGATGAGTTATGAACTCTATCTTGTCACATCTGCCTTTCAGTCCCAGAGTCCTCATTGGTGCTCAGAAGAAGGTTTTAGTGCATATTGCACAAACTAGGCCTGATTAAAGTTCCAAGCTATGATGAAGTGTCCTCCAGGATGAGTCCCCCGGCAGCAGGCTAATGATGTCTTACTGCTCCGAGGGAGCTATGCTAATGCTAGCATAGTTAGCTAACAAGCAAGCTAAACGGCAGTGTCAGGGGCATGCAGGTGAAGCCAGGTTTCTGTAACATTTGGATCCCAGTCTCATGATGAACAGCAAATCCACACAATGCTGTGTTGGGTGTATGGGCAAAGGAAGGGAGGTAGGAGGAGACAAGTGGACTAAAATAAGAACTAAAGTTAGGAACAGATAAATGAACCATAGACCTGTCGTCTGATTTATTGGAGGTTAGCCTCTTGAGATGGTACATCATCAGCAGAACTTTAAACATAGAACATATTTTAAAAAGGGCTATAATTGGCCGATTGAATCCCACGGGCCCTAACATTCATGAGGGCAAACAAGCTAAATGGACTGCAAATGCTATTTTGCTCATTTGACAGATGCAATCCTCAGTGCAACCTGTATCAGCTATCTACTGTAGTTTGCTCATCTTTGTATGCAGACCTGTAGTAGATCAGGCCCTTAAAGTAGTAGATTCCACCTTACTGATGCACAAAGCCAATGACATTGTGGGGGGTGCAGCTGGACTCCCTGGCAGCAGTGTCGGAGAAGATATGCGAGCTAAGCTGCAGATATTTTGGACGCTTTGCACATTCTAAACATCTTGCTGACCATATGCAGGCCAACATTTCTTAATGTGATTTTGATATAGTGGCTAATGGCTATAGCTACTGTGTCTTTTAGTTTACATCACTCCCCTTTCATAACAGCTGTGCTGACCATAGATGTTTGTAGACATTATTTTTGTCTACATGTTTCTGTAAAGCCTGAATTTTCTTAGTGACCGCTAAAGTATTTCCAATTATGATGCTGAAATTTACTTTAATCCATTAAAAGACTAATATAATATAAGTGCCATAAATTTATGACTTACATGTGTGTGTCCCAGGGACGGTGAAGCCGGTGTGCCTGCCAAATGTGGGTGTGGACCTCTCTGCTGAACGCCAGGCCTGGATTACAGGATGGGGAGCCCTACGTTCATCTGGTGAGGAAAATACAGAATTCTGACAGTGGGGCTGCTCGAAAAAGTCATAATCAGTGTTATTTTGATTGACATTGAGATCACAATGATCCAACACAGTGAATAATTTATTTTAAACCTGAATAACTTTTCATATAACATTTTTGTGTGTTTGACCCGTCTAAAACTCTGAACATCGTCAAAACTCCTCCTCTCCCTCTGTTGTGTGTTCCCTTTTCAGAAAATGTATGCTCAAATAGTTTGTCTGCAAATTTTTCATCTTGATGTTACAACTTTATTTAGTATATTTAATATATTTATATTATTAAACTATTTATGAAATCCATAAAACACAACTATGATGAAAAAGATGATGAAACAGATTAACCGGGCAAAAATACAGCAAAAGAAGGTGACAGTATGTCAAAAGGATGGCAAGAAAACACTTCAGAATTATACTAATACCATTATGTACTATATATTTACATTATTTACACAGAAATGCCAATAAACTATGAATAAATGACTTCATTGGAATTATTTACATAGCGTGAAAACTCAAGGAGTTTAGGTAGTTTGAATCATGCCTGTCTGTTTCTGTTGCCAGTGACAGCATCATCTGGACAATTTTATACAATTTCCTAGGACATGTCTGGGCAAAAGAGGACATATGGTCACCCTATTAAGCAGTACTTTGATAGGTTTATAAAACACACAGCAGTTTAGATAAAGGTCAGGATTACGTATCTTTAGGGCAATTCAACCACTGAAAAATGAAAACATTTATTTTCTTATCTTAGGCCAATAAAGGTTATCGCCTGTGAAAACAGGAGAGGACATATAGTGTTCACTAAGAGCTCAGTAAACTAATGAACTATCGGTAAACTTCATCTTCCTTCTTCCTCCAAACTGTTTTGTAGTAAAATGTCAGGGTTGACCTGTTTCAAGGGTCAAAGTACATATGTAAATCTTTTTATGTCTTTATTTAAGTCACACAATCATTGATTTCTCACAGGACCATCCCCTGACAAACTGAATCAGGCCCAGGTGACCATTTACAGCAGAGAGACGTGTAACCAGCCCAGTGTGCTGGACGGGGAGGTCACTGAGACCATGATCTGTGCAGGGAAACTGGAGGGAGGAGTGGATACCTGTCAGGTCTGTCTGAGATCAGTGCCTCTGTTTGTCTGGCATATGACCTAATTCATGAAAAAAGTTGTTAATTTCTTGTTTCCTGTAGGGTGACAGTGGAGGACCCATGGTGGTCAAAGAGGGGAATCACTGGTGGCTTGCTGGGGACACAAGCTGGGGGATTGGATGTGCTCTAAGGAACAGGCCAGGGGTCTATGGCAATGTTACTTTCTTTATTGACTGGGTGTACGCACAAATGAAGGTAGAGTAACAGAAAAAAACTCTGATCTTCTGTATCTGTACCCTGTAGTACAGATGTGGAAACTGTTGATCATATTGTTTATCAGAGGTTGTTTAATCTTGTGGTTTTATGCTGTGCACGTCACCAAAGTGCCACAAACCTGCAGCACAGGACAACTTTATTGCTTGAAGAAATTAATGTACAAGTCTGTCAGGAGGTGACCTGATTGCACGGTTAAGCCATGCTTTCTAAATGGTTTTATAATCCTTATTAGTTTCACATTTATCTATTGCAGTAAAATTCTCATTTACTAAGTGATAGTCCCAATGATAGTAAACCATAAAGTAATAAACCTCAGCAAACCAACAACCAGCCAGGATGTAGGAGTAGTTTTATTGTGGTCTCCTGGTTCTATCTTAAGTTAGAGGGATTTTTATGGATTGTTTGAGGCACAAGGAAATAACTTGAACATTAGCTCTAGATAGGGAGATCAGCTCTGCTTCTATACATAAATAACCAGCACAGAAACTAGGGCTATGTATTGCTGCAGATGGGGCTAACAATTTTTTTGAGTTTAAGAGTTGAAAAGCCATCAAATAGTGCAGGGTGATTGCATGCTGTATTCAACATGTTGACACGAACTTACTTTCCAAATACTGTAGCAAGCCTCTTTTATTTGGTGCTAACTTGATACATGACACAACCAGTATGTCCTTCCACCAGCAGTTTGTTGTGTTCTGCAGGCTTCATAAGTAAGAACCACTGCTACCAAACTGGATAAATTGGTGAAATTTGCAGTTATTTTGAAAACTGTTTTCTCTGGATACTTGGGGATACTTGTGTGCCCTGATGTAAATGCAGGAAAAACTTTTGGTGTTAGGCTGGTGTGAAATTAATCTCAATACACCATCTCCAATTTGATAAATAAAAACTTCATATACAGCAACAAAATCCATATAAAGAAACAACATTCTGAAGGGACAAAGAAGCAGCAGTAGTCTATCTATCTGTCTATCATCCATAATTCCAGTAGTCCATCTATCTATCTATCTATCTATCTATCTATCTATCTATCTATCTATCTATCTATCTATCTATCTATCTATCTATCTATCTATCTATCTATCTATCTATCTATCTATCTATCTACAATTCACATCCCAGGATGGAGTGCAATTTTTGAAAATCTGATTCACTCTATTATTAAGATTGAGAACAGGAACACTGTCACTATTATGCTATAACATTTATTCTGGTCTACAGGTTCATCTTTTTAATTTTTTTTGTTTACCCTCTCCACAGGACAACTGATGACACTCTGGTCAACCTGAAGAAAAACATCTGTTATTTAATCAGCCAGTTATTTTTTTTATATTTTTATAACAGACTATGCACTTTAAATCTGAGGCTCTGAGGAAACTTGCTGATCAAGATTTTAGTTTAAAGAAGTCCTAAAAATTTGGAATCCTCTAATTATTTTTATATACTACTCCAGATTGAATGTTGGTTGTTAAATAAAATCACTATTTATTTGTTTAATAAAACAAATTTTGCACAAAGAGAGTATTTTTGATTGACTACATTTCTAACTGCACACTTCATACAGCAAGTACAAATCCAAACCTGACTAAATCTCTGTTCACTACTTACTTATTGCTCCTACTTATATGACATGACTATGTAAAACTAATTAATCTTGCAGTGCAGCTGGATCTGCCTGATTCCATGGCCGTAACCAAACAGCTTTATCTCGCTGAGCTCCAGTCAACAATAATTCAGCGGCCTTCAGAGTAGGAAGTGGTGAAGCTACAAGAAAGACAATGGCAGGAAGTGACGGCTCAGACAGAGATGAGCACTAATGTTCACAGCTGCAGTGGCAGTTTTGTAAGATCTGGATGAAATTTCTTTATTGAATGAAAAACAAATAACAACACTGAAAGCATTTCTTGATATAAAGGACATTTTTGCTCCATTTTAGACATGTTTAAGTGAGTATATTCTGAAAAGTGGTTCTTGTTCTGTTTTTAAGACCACAGCAGTAGTGCCCATCTATGACATTATCTGATTTGTCTGTAATAAATGTGACTGAACCAGTCAGATACGCTTTGAAAGGTCTTGTCCATTGCCAAACACTCTCTGTGTACTAGTGAAATATACTGAATGCTCCATCTGGAGTGTCAGGTTAAAAAAAAAAACACTTGTTGATAAAGGCTGAGATGTGCTTAAAAGCATTAAAGATTGCAAGTGTGATTATTAACCTCTAAGTGAAAGAACAAGTTTCATTCTCATTCAAACGTGGATGTCTGACTGTTATTTGTTGTGAGGGTGTGGTATTTACAGCTTAATTGCGCTGACGACCCGACTTGACGTCAGTAGCGCCCATGTTGGTTGTAGGTCACTGTGTGCCCTATTTGTGTGTGCACGTGATGAAAAGCAGGAAGAAGGGTACTTACGAGAAAATGGTTTAGGCTCTTTCCGCAATCTGTCTCAAGATAACAATTCGTGTCAGTAATGCTGTTTACATTAAAGTCATTTTCAAAATCCATTTAACAAAATTTGTGTCTCAGGGAAAGAACAAAAAATATTAATCCAAGGTGACCAGATTTCTCATATGAAATCTGGGGAAACTCATATTACATATATATATATATATATATATATATATATATATATATATATATATATATATATATATATATATATATATATATATATATATATAGATATATATAGATATGTATGTATATATATATATATAGATATGTATATATATAGATAGATAGATAGATAGATATAGATAGATAGATAGATAGATATATAGATATAGATATATCAGATAGATAGATAGATAGATAGATAGATAGATAGATAGATAGATAGATAGATAGATAGATAGATAGATAGATAGATAGATAGATAGATAGATAGATAGATAGAATTTTAATATAGTTTACCTAAGTGTGTTTTGATTTTTTTCTCCATTTCAATTCATTTTACACAGTGACATTTTTTATTTGGTTCTTAATTTACTTATTCAATATTCTTTTGTTTGGAGAAGGAACATCCTTGTCTGTATACAGAAGTGAATGGAGGGGCTACTGTTTATTACTCTGTTATCACTAAACTGTCTGTCTAACCTTGACATAGTCAGCCTTATATCTAAGTATTATCTTTATCCTGTTATGACTGTGCCAGTCACTGAGTGAAGGAGTGCTGTAGAGTGCCCACTGGCTTATAACCTGACATGCCAGATGGACAGTTCCATATTGGAAATATTTCTCTAATCCATCTGGGAAGGAGCCCTTAAAATTTTTTTTCAGAGGCAGACCCTTAAAAAAAACAGCAGCATGTGATTGGACGATCACTCGGCTCATTATACTCATCACAGACCAATTCATAACAAGCAATGCTGCTATGTATGACCTAACATATGTAGCTACACGCAGCGGCTCATGGCTAAAGACGGCTAAAAGTTAACGGCCATTTGCTTAAACTGCCTTAGGACTATTGTTTCATGTTAAATTATACCACACAGATGTATCATTTAACACTTTTATGTGACATAAACCTCGTCGAAACAACCCCTACCAAGTTTTCCCAGTAAACTTCTGAGGAGAGCATATTTTGCCAGGTATCACTGAGTAACCACATGTTCATGGAGGAGTTTTGCATTCTCATCTAATTTCTAGCAGTGATCCCTGGTCAGGAAAAGAGTAAAACATGAATTCCTGTAAGACAAGCTTCAAGTGGAGTTCTTTCCTCCTCTGTTAAACAAACAAAAAAAAGTCTATTTCTGATTTTTTTTAAAAAACTGCAGTTATTGAGACCACTTCAGAATTCGCCATTGTTTTCAAACATGCAGTCACTCCTGCAGCTCCCACCTCTATTCTCTGATTGGGACATGAGGGAGGTCATTGGACAATGGAGGTTGGCAAGATGGATATGCATGACTTCAGAATCAGGCAGGTCCTTCTGCTCTGCACAGCGAGGGAGCTGATGGCCAGCTTTTCAATTAAGAGACTGCAGGAGCAGGGATGTCAACCCTCCTCCTTCCTTACTCCCAACATTCTCCACAATGCAGCTCAAACTGAAACCCTGTGCTGGTGCAAATTCTAGATTGTGTGTTGGCCTATTTTTTTTATTATTATTTTGTGAAAATTAAGTAAAAGGTTTAATATTAGAAGCAGTCAGGAAAGTGGGGGAAAGTATAGCCTGGCATATGTTTTCTCCTGTTTTTCCTGATTAGAGAGTGAGTTTAGGTTTGCATATGTTTTCTTTTCCTTTCGATGTCAGGCAAGATTTTTCATTTATAAGAGTGTTTTTTGTTGTGGTTTGTTTTTTTTTTTTTGCTTACTGTCACTGAAGTACCTTTGGTTTAGTTTGTAAAAAGAAAAATAATTAAAATGTAATTGTTTGTACTGCAATCTTGTTTCCTGTTACTTTGTGTCACCTTGGGAGTGATTAAGGAGAGGTTGTTTTTATATTTCCTCCAGTATCCCCTAGGCTGGACAGAACAATCCTCTACAGCTTTATTATGGTGATGACAACAGTAATAGCTACATGAGAAATAAATGTAATTATGGCTAAGGATTTATTTTGGTGGAAACCTAACTTTTGCCCCTTTGCTACAGTAAAATTAATTTTTGTGTTCTCAGTGGGAGAAAATAGTGTTTTTACTATTATTACAAATAGTGTGGGGGGTAAATCGCAGGGGGGAAAGTAACACTGGGCGAGAGGCAGGGTTCAACTAGTTGGACTACCTGCATGCCAATCGCAGGGCCACCACATAGAGACGGTTAACAATTCACTCTCACATCCAAGGGCAATTTGTCACCATTTTACCTAATGAGCATATTTTTTGGTCTGTGGGAGGAAGCCGGTGTGCCTGGAGAGAAACCACATATGCACAGGAAGAACATGCAAACTTCACACAAAATACCCTTCCCAACCCAGGGACTGAACTGGCAACATTTTTGCTTTGAGGCATGTGCACTATACCTGCTGCACCACAGAGCTGCCTCTGCCTGCACAATGTGTCCACAAAGTCCCAAACAAGACAAAACCCCAAGTCAAAGGCAGGTTCCCCTCTGCCAGGGCCTCCACCTCAGATGCCTCTGAAATTATAACTAAAGCCTCCTCACTTTCTCTGTTTCTGCTCTGAGTGATGAGCACAAACAGCTGATTTTTAAAATACTCCTGTTAGTTTATAAAGTTCAGAGCCTGAGTACAGTGACCCCTTTCAACCAAATGAACCATCCAGACCACTCAAGTCCTCTGGTACAGGTCTGCTCTCTGACCCACAGTCAGAAACAAACATTCAGAAGCAGCTCTAATTTTAATGCTTCACAGATCTGGAAGAAATTTCCAGAACCTTGCTCAGATTGATTAGATTATTTATTCGTTTTAAATTATTATTTTAATACCAGCACCACACTCTTACAATTTCAAATGTATTACTAATAAAAAGATGTTGTTACTTTTCTATTTACAACAATGAACTGCACCTTTTAAACATGATTCATTTTTAAAATGTAATTAAAATCATTTCCTCAAAATTTTAGCTTTCCATTTCTTACTTTTTGCTCCAGTGCTTAATTCTGATGTGTTTTTGTTTCCTTTGTCATTTTGTGCTGATCTATTGTTTGAAGTCTGTGTATTGCCTTGTTGATGAAAGATGCTCTGTAAATAACCCCTCTCGTATTTTTCTTATGATGCCCTTCTGCCACAAGATGGAGCTGTCTGCATACAATACAGGCCACTCTTCCACCTGTTGGAGCTTATATTGACAGTTAGCTACCATGTGTTTCAGTATGCATACATTTTTTTCTATTTTTGAAAATTGAATATAATAAAATACAATATAGAACAAAAAACAAAAGTGCTTTGTAGCCTCAACGGCTCAAATACAAACAAGCACCAGTATAACAAACTAACTTTAGATTATTTATTTATCTATATATACTGTATGCAGTTGCAAGAATAAGTATGTGAACCCTTCGGAATTACTGGGATTTATGCATAAATTGGTCATAAAATATGTTCTGATCTTCATCTAAGTCACATCACTAGAGAAAGACAGTCTGCTTAAACTAATTCTGCACAAAAAAAAAAAAAAAATGTTTTCATGTTTTTATTTGACACACCATGTAAACAGTCACAGTGCAGGGTGAACCTTTGGATTTAATAACTGGTTGACCCTCCTTTGGCAGGAACAACCTCAACCAAACATTTACTGCAGTTGTAGATCAGACATGTTCAACGGTCAGGAGGAATTTTAACCATTCTTTTGTACAAAATTGTTTTAGTTCAGCAATACTCCTGGGATGTCTGGTGTGAATCGCTCTTTTGAGGTCATGCCACAGCATCTAAATCGGGTTGAGGTCAGGACTCTGACTGGGCCACTCCAGAAGCCGTATTTTCTTCTGTTGAAGCCATTCCATTGCTGATTTACTTCTATGCTTTGGGACGTCCTGTTGCAACACCCATCCTCTGTTGAGCTTCAGCTGGCAGACAGATGGTCTTACGTTTTCCTGTGAAATGTCTTGATAAACTTGGGAATTTATAGTTAAGTCTCTTGTTAACCACTGATTTAGAGTTGTTTTTATTTCTTCCACGCTCTCTTTGATATTCTTGGATTAATGCCCAAACATATATATATATATATATATATATATATATATATATATATATATATATGTATATATGTATATATATATATGTATATATATATATATGTATATATATATATATATATATATATATATGTATATATATATATATATATATATATATATATATATATATATATATATATATATATATATATATATATATATATATGTATATATATATATATATATATATATATATATATATATATATATATATATATATATATATATATATATATATATATATATATATATATATATATATATATATATATATATATATATATATATATATATATATATATATATATATATATATATATATATATATATATATATATATATATATATATATATATATAGGTTTTTTCTGTGCAATTATACAATGGTGGCATTTCACATTTTTTGGGATTGATACCTTAGGGAAAAAAAGAATATATCAGAACTGTTATAAAAGGTATTTCATAAAAGATATAACAGTTTGGTGAAATGTGGCATCCTTGTCTTGTTCCACAAGATACATTTATGTTTGAAGTGATGCCTGAATTTAATATAACATACTGTAACTATGAATCCAGTCATAAAACATTTTGTTTACTTGTTGCCAAAACCGAATATATGCAGGGATTGTAGTAAAAAGTCATGCTCATTAGCATCAAATGCCTTTAAAAAAAACAATGAATAATATAATATTAGGCTTTCTGAGTTGTTAAGTCTGGTAATCTAACATGTCCAAAATTAATCGCACATTGTTGTGAATATGTGTACCTTTAATGAAGGTTGGCTGATGCTCGTCAATTAATTTATATAAGACACCCTTTATTCTATTCTATTTCCAGACATTTTCTGACTTTTATGATTGATTAATGACAATGACAAACCAGTAGACAATGGCCTGTGAGAGGTGATGATTGGATATCACTATTTGAAATTAAACCGATTATGTTTTGAGACACTAGCCAATAGTCAAACCTCGAGCATATATTAGCATCAGCTAGGCTGATCCACGTATATTGCAGTGTTAGAGTTTGTCATTCTCCAGTTATCTACCAAGTTGTTGGATAAACAAAAGTGTTGATGTTATTGTAATCTGGTTGAAAGTCTTTAGTTTTTTTAAAAAATCAAAACAGGAGTTGGGTGCTATGTTACAATCACCTCCTACAAATATGTCATCTGTACCACATGTTGCACTCCATTCCCCATAGCCTGATAGTTTTAGCATCATGTTCTTGTTTAAAGACCTGTTATTACAGCCAAGTAAATTAATGAATATAAATTTAAATCAACTATCTCTTAACCATTAGCCAGTGACTGTCTTCACTTTTTTTAATGATCAATAACTTTCCCCGTAAACATGCAAAATAAAATCATCACTCCTGCTGAGTGAGAGGTTCCATGTGAAAACAAAAAAAGTGAAACTGCTTTTCTGCTGTATTGTTGCAATATAATGTAACAGAAGAAGAGATACAAGACAGTGGTAAGCAGATGAATTTCACTCTCTCTCAGCTCTCTCTTTCTCCCTGTCTCTTGCTGTTTCTCTTGTTTTCTTTTTCTCTCTCACACACACAAATGCCCAACACCTACTGCATGAACCCACAATCATAATGAAAAAACAAAAAGTTGCTAGAACTTGCAAAATTTGAGACATTCAACACAAACTAGTCTGAAAAAAACTGTGGAACTGCAACAATGAAAATAAACAAATGAACAACTCGACTTTTAAACAATTAGAAAATGGAACGATCAAATGTGGATCAGCAAAGCACAACTTCTGCTCACAGCCCTCATCAGCCTTTACACAAACAGGTTGGTCACAACCCTTGTAGGTGACTAACTTTTTTTTTTTTTTTTTGGAACTGGCTGTTTATTTGGCACTACCTCTTGTTTGCCTCAGCTCATGCAGCAAACGCAATAGCGACTGGAAAACCCTCTCAGCTAAATGAATCTTTATTACCTCTTTCATACCCGTTTCAGATTGGCCAAAAAACCTGTTTATACCCGGTAACAATTGGCTCCTGTCAGCAGTTTGAAAGGGTTTAATCAAGATTTCCACCCCATGCAAACAATTGGCTTCAGTAAGAGCATCACACCTGGATTGACCCGCTAATTCACGGATGACGTCGCCATAACATCCCCATGGCATAATGTCAAGCCCGCTCCCTCCGTCTGTAACTTATGTGACTCTTTGTCGTCTCAGTAACAAATTCCATCCGCCTTTGCATCATCAGTGCCGAGTTTGTATATTTTAAAAGAGGGAAGAAAGTATAAAGTACAGGCCTCTATGCTCCTTTCCATTGTTTACATGGAGGGGCTTTGCCGCGCTGATGATGTCATCAACATGATGACATCAGCTTGAGAGGAAAATAAACAGCCACACAGCTCGTCTGCTGCCGATTAGACCTGGGCCTCCTGAAAATGGGAAAATAGTCACTTGCCGATTGTTAGGGGAATAAACTCATGTTATTAAAAACCCGCGTTGACCCACTGATTTTAGTGTGAGAGCGGTATATGTGTCATTCCACAGCCGTTTGTTTGACTGCTGTAGCGGTTGGAGGTAGAGGGGCTCAGAAATCTTCAGTGATTCATCAAACAACCTGATAAGCTTCAGATGACATATACATTTAGGGAAAAAAGTTGTGTGTTTCCTTTTATAACAAAGTGTTTTAACTGTGAGCTGGTATAATAGAGACATACATAGATGAGGTTTTTGTGTCAACATTCAAAAAAAAAGTGATTTTAGCTCCATTTTGGTTTAATATGCTGTTTGGGGTGGGTCTTATTGCTGTTGGAGATACTGTTCCAAACTGACTGTAAATTACGACAGATGATAAGTGTGGACACAACAGGTAGAAAATGTGAGACTTTTGATTTTACAGGCTGAGAAACACATCACTTTAAACAAACAAGTGGCCCTCAATAACACTCCTCACCTTTGGGTAGCTCTCAGGCTCAAAAATGCTGGTGATCCCTGCTTTAAGGTCTCATATGTTTAAAAAATCCTAAATCTTGTACTTGCAGGTAACCAAGGGCTGTGTTAACCCCTTGTCTTCATTTTACACATGTTGACTTGTTTTGAGTGTGTCATTATCTGGGGTTTATTTATTAAAATCTCATTACAAATTATATAAGGCTTTAACAAATTACATTAATATTTTCAAAGTAAACTTATAAAAGGCGTGCATTGCATTTTCATAACGTGACATGCAGCTTGTTAATGATCAAATCTTTGCTTAAAATAAAGAAGAAAAAAAACATGAGGCATATGATTATTATCCCATACAACAGACTACTGAAAATACAACGTCTTTGCAACACAGACTGACAATCATTAACACATGTGGTTCTCAACTGGAGGGTCAAGGATCTAAAAGCGGGTCACAAATGTCTACCTGGAGATGGAATGGTAGCTTAATGGGATACACCAACATTTTAGTTTTTGTTTGTTGCCTCACTCCCAAGTCCAAGACAAGCAGATGAGGATTCTTTCAATTGTGCATGTAGTAACACGAAAGAGATGGGCAGAGCTTGTGCAGTGCTAATAAGCTTAGCTCAAACAGTAGGAGTCAACAGAGTCATTAGCCTGCCTCTGCCTACAGTCATCAGAAAAAAACAAAAAAAGATAAATTAACATAATGTCATAAAAACATGTCATAACAAGCACACAGGACCGTTTAGAGTTGCTGTAGAGCTTACCTGATGACTGTAGGCAGAGGCAGGCTAATGCTGCCCATTGACCTCCAGTGTTTGAGTGAAGCTAATTAGTGGTGCACAAGCTCAGCTTGTCTCTTCCTTGTAACTGCACACAGTCAAAAGAATGGTGTCTTTCTGCTTGTAAGACTCGAGGCAGGCAAACAAAAAAAATGTCAGCATATCCCTTTAATACCTACACGTAATCAACGCATATTCAACTTATATTTAAATTATGAGTCATTTTAGTAGTCATTTGAGATTTCCATTTGTGTCATTATCTTGGTATAAAAAATCTGATTTTCTTACTATACTGGGGCAATTTCTCAGTATCTTTAAGTCAAATGTACATGTCTCTTCACTGAGTGTAATGTATTCTTCCATCTAATGTCCAAACCATAATTCTTATTTAATACATTTGAGGGGTTAAAATATTTTAATATTTGGGTCATATATTTCATAATGGAGATAGTTAGTCCCACATTTAGACCAGTTGAGAACTACTGCTTTTCTTGATGCTTACTGTATTATCTTGAGGGATAAACATTGTGATATTGATTCAGGTTACGTTGAATATTGAACAATCCTGAGTCCAGCATAAAAAATAAGACAAGAGAGCATTCACTGAAATCCCCAATATGATGGTGATAATTTTACACAGTATAAAGGACCTGAGAGGTCAGATCATTAACTCTAACTCCATGCATTGCATACATTAGTTGTCGGCATACATTGATGGTTATTCTGTGGAGGAGCTGAGTATCATATATCACTAAACTAGAACCTGAAGAATGAGGCATGCTACTTCTCCTGATGTGAGTTATGAACATGGAGGTGCAGCCACAATTAAAGATATGAAGAAGCATGCACGACTAACAAGATGACTGCTAATGTGAAGTATTAAAGTGAAATCCTGTCACTGTGACACACAAAACAATATTTCCCCAAAACTTTGTTCTTTTATGTCTCATATCATGACTTCAAGAATTGATCCCATCACTGACTATATTAAGAGAGGCAGGGCGAAAGCTGTGGCTAACCTGGACTGGATTAATTTGGTTTTCCATAAGGAATCATACAAAACACCTGGGAGAGTTTTTTGTATCATCTATGGTGAGGTTTTAAGCACGCAGTGGTGGAAATAAAAAAAACCATGAAAATAAATAAATAATAATAATAATAATTAGGATTTAGAATCAATAAGACATGGCTTAAAGAGAAACGGCAACATTTCAAAAGCATATCCAGCAGGTGATTGGACGATCGTTCTGTCAGTCTGCATTTATTATGGACCAATCAAATAATGTCAGGCCAGAGTTACTGTGCTACAGAACATGAGCCACTTCCTAAACAAGGGGAAAATATGGTGGGAAAATATTCTTCCTATTGTGAGGTTTGTAGTTTTGGTATTTGTTTTGAAGAAATGTGGTCACAATCTGACAAAACTGCTACTTAAGTTATTAGCGTCTTTGCTAATCCCTGTGCAGTCACTTCCTGCTGTTGTCCCGCTCGTGGCTGATTCCTGCTCTAAAGGATTCTGATTGGATCGTGCTGCTTTGGGCAGCTCACAAATCCTTAAAAGATGGATCTGGCTCATTACAGATAATGAGTCATATATCTAGATAGGTATCCATTCAGGCAGAAACAAAAGGGACTAAAATTAAGAATTTATGGTACCGACATTTCCATTGATGCCCAGATTAAAAATCTATCCTCATCATTTTTCTCTGCTGAATATAGAATCCTCAATCATGGGAAAGCACCATTGAATCAGGTTGCTTGTGGGGGGCTTAATTGTGAATATTCTCTCTCAGTTTTTCAACAGAAGCTTATGTTGGGGTGAAATCTATGTAGAAATACAGCTGTGAACTAAATCAATCTGATGTTCTAATCAGTTAGTGCAGACTGGATAAAGAGTCGGTCCAGCAGTCCCACCATCAATGTCATAAGTCAAAACTCAATTCATTGGGAATGATTAAAAATGGCTGCTTCTCTACGTTTCAGCAAATTTTCAAACGGCCAATCGAAATGGAACCAAAGACTGCCAAAGCTTTTTTGTATATATTTTTTAAAAATGTGAATATGAGGAATGATGTGCTAACATGCCAAATGTGACAAGACAATGCCTATTTGAATAAACTGTTTTTTTTTAATCTCTGCTGTTAAATGCATGCTTATGTTTTAAGAATCAATGCATGACATCTCAAAAAGACTTTTTTAGAGGTTAATTGGAGGTCCAAAAAATTGCAATATATGGTATTATCAGACAGAAAAAACAATTTATAAAATCTGAGCAGAGTCAAAGATGTGAGGCCTCGATATGCACTGACAACATGTCAGGTGTTTATCAACAGAGAGGTAGTGAAATCCAGAGAGTTCAACGGCACAAAAAGAGTTCTGCTTTGTATTCCTGTGAAAGAGTCGTTATCCAAAATCAGAATTCAGTTTTCAGTTGTGATATGTCCTTTCAGAGTTCGTACCTCAGCCCTGTTTCTCTCTCTGTTAGCTCTTGTTTTGGTGGAGTTTGCGTCCAAAATATTCTGGTGCTGCATCCAGCAGCCAATCAGCATCGACCAAACACAGGTCTCTCATGTAGCAGCGGGACGTGTGCAGCAGCTCGTTAAAAACCACGTACGCTGGCTTGGCCTGGAAAAGGACAGAGGAAGGGTGGATGGCCACAGGCTGGTGGGTGTCCAGAGCTAAGTAGCTGCCGTCAGGTTGTAGCTCTGCAGCGTTGACGAACATCCCGTGGGCAAGGCAGCGGCGGACATTCCCTGTGTCGGCCCCACATGACTCCAGCTTCAAATTCAGCTTGTAATATAAAAAGAAGAGAAATATCAGTCACAACAGTGCATTCATTCACTGTTGACTTTATCTTCAAAACAAAACAACTAGATCCAAGGGTCCATAAAGACCTCCAGTCGGCATCTCCTGTGTGGGCTGATAAAGGCAGTTTAGTCTGTTTTTCACCATCCTGCATTTGAAATGAAGTAAACATTTGAGAAATGCAGCTGTGTGTGGGTGCAGATTAGAGGAGCAGACTTTGGCTTTAAATAACTAAAAAGGACTAAATGCATCTGAATATAAATGATGTTGGATAATAGAGGATTTGCTGAGCCCCTTTAGGAGTCCCTAGTGGGTGTCTTAGCAGTTTGTGTTGGACGGTTTTATCAGTCAAAATTATGCTGCTGTGATATTTACCCCTCTGTGACATTTCACCTCCACTGTGAATGTCCTGGAGGTGGGATGTGGGGAACAACTTGACCACTTCTTGTTCCTTTACCAGACAGAGGAGTGATATTGAAGGGACTGAGCGGGAGAAAGGAGCGCTGCAAGTGAGTGTCTCTGTCTTTGTATCTGGGGGCACACACTGTGTTGTGTCCAATCAAGCCACATTTTAGCATTAGACGGATGGGAATGGAATTCATGAGAATGTCTCTGGGTGTAAATGGCTGTAAATGTGGCTGAGCAGCACTGTGAATTAAGAACATGTCAACCGTTTCTTTCTCAGGGAAAGGCAGAAATTCTTATTCATGGTTTTGATATTTTTAAGAGCAAATTCAAGACCTACATTCTTAATCTCACTTTTGAATGTATTATTCCTAACTGTTATATTTTTAATTTAGTCATATGTTTAAGCTTTGTTTGCTTTATCATCCTTACCAAACAAGCTTTTATTATTTATATCAATCTATTTATTCTAATTCTATTATTTCTTATATATATATTTTTTCCCTTTTATCTCCAGTGTTTCTCATTTTGAACTCATGATGACATTTCCAAGCTCAACTCTGTTAAATCAAGGTCCTGGATTATTATTATTATCATTATCATTATTTTATTATTATCATATATTTTTCAGTTGTATTTATTTATTTTATTTATTTATTTTTGTTTCATTTGGGTCTGTTCTTTTTATTCTTGTTATTTAAATAGTTTTACATATACTTTGCACGCTTTGTAAAATAGAAAGGTGCTCTATTCATAGAATTATTGCAATTATCATTTTCATATGCTTCTAAGTTAAATAATGAAACTCTGTTTTCTCAGTGGGTGTGATTATTTCAAGTCACAATAAGAAGTCTTTGTGTTTTAAATGAAGGTCATTTTTTATGATGATAAACATTTTAAACTCTCAGTGGCTCAAATTTGAGACAATATCTGTTAAATTTCCATAATTAAAAAGGATCTCCATTCAAGTTGACTATTCAAATACTAAATATTTAGGAGTTAAAACAATGTTTGATTTAGCTTAAAAGTAAACTTAAGCTAGCAAAGCTTACAATCAGTATGTTTATGACTAATTACAAACACTTTCATAATGATTACTAAATATTATAAATCATCACAAGTGCTTATAACTATGGTTATACTGCAATATAGATACATTATGATGTCTTATAAATATACTATAAATAGTAATACTAATGGACCTGAGTTTATATAGCTCTTTTCTAGTTTTTTTGAGAACTCAAAGCAGCTTTACACTCGTCTACATATTCACTCCAACCATCAGTCACTGATGGTTGGAGTGAATATGTCAGTTGTCCATCAGTGTCAATGAACACGTTCACACTAGAGCATGACACGGGAGTAAAAAAAATAATCCTGTCCTTTCCCACTCCCATCCCGCTCCCACTCAAAATTACTCCCACTCCTGTCCCGTTCCCATTTGAATAACTTTTTCACTTGCTCCGAGACCTCTTTTGAACACTTTTAAAGTAAAAGAAAAAAGGTTATTTGAAGAAGGTCGATTGAAGTTTTTTTCGAAAGGAGAGCTGTTTACACCGACATTCGGTCGGTGTAAACAGCTCTCTTTTCAATATGTTGTCTTCTCCCTCCATGTTGTTTTGTTATATGTGTCGCTAGCAGCCGCTCTGAGTCTCTTTTTACTTCCGGTGGTGACAGGAAGTCAAACCACTTTTGTAGTTCTTTTGTGTTGCTAGCGCGGTCAAGAGTGTTGTGCTGCGTTCCATTACCCTGGGAACTAGGAAATGTGAGTGACGTCATCTCCGACTTACAGCGTTCCAGTTGAAGTCGGAAAAAAACATGCCGATCTACCATTCTATTGTTCGCTGTTGTGCCGACATTTACAAGACTATATCTTGAAAATATCACATGAAGAATGTGATTATCACTATGGCAGCATTTTTGTAAATATAAGTCTAACACTACTACGTGTCCAGCTGACTTAGAACGACACACACTGGTCAGAAGTGCAAATAAATTGATTATTACAGGAGCTAAATAACTGTTCACACTGGGGGCATCCATCTTTGATTGTCAACTCGGGGGTGGCAAGGTTCCCCCGAGTTCCTAGTAGGAAATTCTGACCTCGGGGGGCGTTCCCAATAAAATTTCCTACTCGGAAGTGGGAAATTCCGACTTCCGACTACAACTGGAACGCACCATTGGCCCTCACTGAGACATGACTACAAAAAAGGGACGCATCTGTTCATCTGGTTGTTTAACATGGCTGAAAATTATCATCTTTTAATGTCGTTCCCGCTCCTGCCCGCTCCTGTTACTTTTCTTTCCCGTCCCGATCACGGGATTAATTAAAAAAATGACTCCCATCCCGTGGGATTCCCCCGGGAATCACGTGACCCACAGGAATTCCTGAAAAATGTCATCCTCTAGTTCACACACACCACTGACGCAGCAGATCGGGAGCAACTTGGGGTTCAGTGTCTTGTCCAAGGACACATCACCATGTCACATCACCACCTTGCAACCTCCTGATTACCCGATTCCCAAGCGCACCATCAGAATGCCCCAAAGCACTATACAGAGGGGCTTCAAAAAAACGTGTTGCCAAATTCTTAATTTTTTTAAATTTATTTTTGCAAGAGATAAAAAACACCTAAGAACATTGGCCAGTAACTTTTACAACTTTTGAAAGAAACGCCTCATGAAGAGATTCAGGAGCCAGGAGGCTCTGCAGCCACAGCTGAATCTCTTCCGCCGAGGCCGTTTCACGGCGCTACGAGAACTAGACCCTTATTTAGCGGTGTTTTTGTGTGAAAGTAACGCGCTGAAAATTCTGTAAATAGAGCGTGAATGCAGACCGATATCAGATTTTTTCGCTTATTTGTGTTTTTGGTCAAGTAAAATATGGCCCCGTCTGAGTGCAGAGGAAACCGGCGGACGAGCAGGGAGCGGGGTTTGGTCCTAGTGCCCTGGGTTTCTGAAGAACATAAACACTGCTGTAGGGGTAATTTCTGCCCTAAACCTTGTGATAGGACGCAACTTGTTCAATCCCGGAATATCACTTTAAGTGCTGTCCTCCAAGTTTCCTCGTTTTCTCATACCACTTTTGGTCTGTGGCTCATAAAATCAATTTCCAACAAAATCTTGCCCTTAAGCATGAGAGGGGTCCAATCTGTTCTCCTTGACCACAACCCAGACCCTGCAGTTTCTTATGTAATCATAATCATAAAAATGATGTCAGTCCACACTCCCTTAGATATAGTTGCAGGAAAAAGTATGTGAGCCCTTTGGGATTACATGGACGTCTGCATAAACTGGACATTAAGTGTTTTCTGATTTTCATCTATGCCACAGTAACAGGCAAACTCTGTCTGCTTATAATAATACTGAACAAAACATATTTTTTCACATTCACAGTGCAGGGTGGGATAAGTATGTGAACCTTTTGATTTAATAACTGCTTGATCCTCCATTGGCAGCAATAACCTAAACCAAACGTTTCCTGTAGTTGCAGATCAGACGTGCACAACAGTCAGGAGAAAAGACACAACAGTCTGCTGAAACTGTTTGCTGAAATAACAGTTTCAGTAACAAAGACTTCAAATGAGCATATGTGGATGTGCATCTCTAACAAGAAGCTGAGGTCAAGTGACCTTTAACTGTGAGACTGATCTGTCGTGACACAGAGTAGAACACGCACATGCACACTTTATGTACATATTCATGTTTTTAAAATGAGTACCTTAAGGCAGATCTCTCTGAGCTGTGCCTGGACTTCTTTTACCAGACTCATGTTCCTGCTGTTGACAAAGTTCTCCCGACACCACTCCTAGAACAACAAACACAGACATCATTTTTAATTGAACTGCTCACTCAACATGTCTCTGTTCCCCTCCTCATCCTCTTTACTCACCTTGTTACCGCTGACTTTCTTGAATGCTCTGTAAATGTTGAGCAGAGTCATGTGGTCTCCTTCACTTGAGCTGAACTTCTTGCGTGCAGCGAGCACCTCATCCCGCCGGGCAGGGGGGTTATATAGCACCGTGTCCACTGAGAGCAGAGAGACGATGCTCACAATCTCCTCTGAGCAGGAGAAGTCAGGCGACAACAGGATGGTCTGTGAGACGGAACAAACCAACCACAGAAGTGTTACAGCAAATTATCTTGGGGTCATTTGTGTGACCTTTGTGGCTGCAGACTGTCAGTTTATGGAAACAGACCTGGACACAAAATCTGTTTATGTAACAGTAGGGCCGGGCAACATGAACATTAAGTCATACCTTTATATTGTGTTATACTGTGTGAACTAAAAACTTTTTTTTTAAATCATCCTTGTTGAGAAAAAAAAATTATACATTTTGTAACACAATTACAGGTACATGCCTACATTATTTGTTTTTGTGTCTTTCCTCACTCTTGAGTCCTTGACAATAGGGCTGGGACGATTCACTTTTCTCCCGATACGATTTATTGCGATTTTTTAGGTGCCGATACGATTTAAATTGCGATTCTACGATATTGCCGATTTTTGCAATCTTTAGTTAGCTTTTTTAAAACCAGTGAAAAAGATGAACAATGATGATGCCTACAGACTATATCAGGAAAAATACACATCACATGTGAGTCTGTTTTTAGGATTTATTTAGCAATATATTTTAACCAGCTGTTTATGCTCTCTCTTCAAAAGCCTGGATTGCATATAAAAAGTCGCTTATTATCCCTTCAGGCAACAGAGTTTTTTCAAGAAATATTCAGTTTTGCTATCAAGATTTAAAAAGGCTGTAGTTTCGAAGTGGTTAGTTTTCCCAGCCATCATCATCACTGTATGGGGCAGAGCATGAACGCTGCTGCCTGCACTGTTTACCCCGGCTTCTCCCTCCTTTGGACCAGAGCTCCGGTCTTTCTCATTCTCCGCTAACAGCGCCACTTTTCGTGTTTTGAGCTTCCTGCATCCCAGACTATGGTATTGACTCTTCGCAGTCGCCGCCGGAGAGGAAAAGTTTCGGTATGTCCTGTTCGGGACTGTAATACCGGTGCGCGGAGCCGCCCCGCCATGCCAAGACTGCTGCCAGTTTCGTCTCACTGACGACTGACCGTCATCCTCAGAGAGTAAATATTCCTCAGATTCAGAGTCAGACAGTACTTGACAAAGTACTCTCGGCATCGTGAGTACTCTCTATCACTCTGTGTCTCTCTCTCTGCTCCGCTCCACAGCCTCTGCAGCCACACTCGCGTCCCTCGGTCCGGTGTGAGTGTTTTAAAATAAATATACGCCAAAACTTTGAATAGAAACCTGTCACCTGTCCACTATCTGCTGGTGAAAAGTAGTAAATCTACTCAGCACTATTTTAACAGCTATGGCCTATTTTATTCAGCAATGTTTTGCCTCAGTTTGGCGACTTTAGCGCCTATAGAGTGTGAGTGTACGTGTGTGTGGGGGGGGGGGATATCGATTTTTGAATAAAAATATCGATTTTAAAATCGACAGACAAAAAATCGCGATACTTGGGTGTATCGATTTTTTCTCCCACTCCTACTTGACAAGCAGATAGACAGCATTATTTCAACTGTGCATCCAGCAATAAGGAAAAAACGGGCAGAGCTCGGCAGCCGCAGATTAGCTTACCTCAAACACTGAGGAGTCAATGGGTAGCATTAGCCCGCCCCTGCCTACAGTTGTCAAATACACTTCAGCAACTATAAAAAGAGCTTAGAGCAGGGCTGGGCAACTGGCTGCCTGGGGGCCACAAGTGGCCCTCCACCTCACTCAATGTGATCAAAAAATTCAAAAAATACCCACAAATTGGAAATGTAAAGAAAACATAACAACATGCTAAACAAGATTCATCATGAGAAACCAGCAACACAAAATATACAAATTAGGATAAGTAATAAAATATTTCTACAAACCTTAGATTGCTGGTACAAGTTATTTAAGGACTTAGTTTGCAAAGATTAGATGTGTTATGAGGCATTAAATATATATGGCATTAGTAAAAACTATATTTTAAAAAAAATTGTAAAAGCAATATATTTGTGCTTAAAAATGGCAGACATTCATTATCTTATTGCATTGAAAAGAAGCTAAGATGGGCTTAAGTGGATCATGCTCATTAAATGATGAATTTTTAATTGTGTTTGAGTTATATATATATGTATATACACATATATATATATATACATACATATATATATACACATATATATAAATATATATATAGATATAGATATATATAGATAGATATAGATATATATATAGATATATATAGATATATAGATATACATATATATTTAGATATTCTTAAGCCTTATGATGGCACTGAGTTGCCTTGCTGAAGACGACCTTTTAAAAAGGGTAGGCATAACTATCACAAGCTTCAGCCTATCCGTTTATAATCTGCTTCGTCCCCTTGCATTATGTAGTTGAAGTCATTCTTTTTCCTTGTATTTCGGGGGAGGGGGACCGAATGCTAATCAAATTCAAAAAAATCAATCAGTCAAATCAATCAATATAAAAAAACAAGAATAATCTCAAAAAGTCTATCATATGTAAGCCCTAGTTGAAGGTCACTTGCAGAGTTCTTCTAGAGTCAGTGTTGACACATTAAATGCATCTTAAAAATAATTAGAGTCTGTTTATTTGCAGATAATTTTTTTCCCCGCTCGACGTTATTGTATAAATTAAAGAGCACTTTTTACCTTGGCGTATCGTGGCTCCAAGGGGAAGCTGGCCATCTTTTTTCCCAGAGCAGTGAGGAGCACCTGGCCCTCCTTCTTTTCTACAGCTCCCAGCAGCTCTAGGTGCTCCACAGCAGAGCGGACAGCCTCTGGGATCAACACAACACAATTAATACAAGCTACTAACAGAGAGAGGTAAACAGGTTCCCAAAGCCATCAACATGCAGCATAAAGAGCTGTGACTCCCTGTAAGTATATCTTTCTAAAATGCCTAGACTCTGTTTGAAAAATCAGAAAGAGGCACCTGATGTGTCCTTGTAGAAAATTTGTAAGAAAAAGGATTCATAAGTGATAAAATAACGGAGAATGAAGTTTCAAATCAGACAAACACAAACTCCAAAAGATGGAGATGGTTAAACTGCTTGTGGCCGTTACACAGGTAACAAAAGCTTGAGTAGCCTGATTGGCTGAACAAGTGGCTTAAATGTTTTTATTCTACAGCAGCTTTGTCTGTCAAAGTTATAGACATTTGACAAGACATACAGATTGAGCGAGAATCTGGGCAACTAGAGTTTGGACATAATTTTGATGCAGCAAATACAATATGGCTGTGCTGACATGTATGGGCAAGTCACTTGTGGTCGTTACTGATGCTTAAAAGGATATGCCGACATTACTTTTGTTTTAGTGTCTTGCCCCACTCCTCAGTCCATGACAAGCAGACAGACACCATTCTTTTGACTGTTCATCCAGTAACAAGGCTAGCCTGTCTCTGCTGACAGCCATCAGTTAAAATCTTCAGAAAAGATGTCAGTCTGTTTAAGTAGGGTCAAATCATTGGCATGCATCAAGCAGAGACAAAATCCAAGGAGACTGCAGAAACTACTAAAATTGGATTAACTATCCAACACATTATTAAAAATTGGAAGAATAGTGGGGCACCATCGTCTTCAAGAAAGAAATATGTGTGGACAAAAATCCTGAAAGATCATGATCACTTAAACTTTTTGCCAAATCAAATTGTAGAAAAACAACAGTAGAACTCAGGGGTACATAGTAATAGTGCAATGGTGTAATAGGGTAATAGTGGAAATAAGAGCAATTCCACATCCACAATCTGAAGAGAACTCAAGGGATTGAGACTGAACAGCTGTGTGGCCTTAAGAAAACCACTAATTAGTAAGGCTAACCAGAAAAAAGGCTTCAGTTTGCTCAAATTCATGAGGATTGGACTCTGTAGGACTGGAAGAGGGTCATGTGGTCTGATGAGTCAAGATTTACTCTGTTCCAGAGTGATGGGCGCATCAGAGTAAGAAGAGAGGCAGGTGAAGTGATGCACTCATCATGCCTAGTTCTTACTGTCCAAGCCTGTGGGGGCAGTGCTGTAATCTGGGGTTGCTGCAGTTAGTCAGGTCAAGGTTCAACAGCATTATGGCTCAAAGAATGAGGTCAGCTGACGACCCGAATACACCGAATTACCGGGTTATTCCATCAATAGATTTGTTCTTCCCTAATGGCACGAGCATTTTACAAGTTGACAATGCCAGAATTGATTAGGCTCAAATTGTGAAAGAGTTTTCACACATGGATTGGCCACTGCAGAGTCCAGACCTGAACCCCAGTGAGAATCTTTGGGATGTGCTGGAGAAGGCTTTGTGCAGTGGTCGGGACTCTGCCATCATCAAAACAAGATCTTGGTGAAAAATGAATGCAACACTGGATGGAAATAAATCTTGTGACATTGCAGAAGCTTTTCAAAACAATGCTGTATAAAAGCTAAAGGTAGTCCAAGAATAAATATTACAGTGTGTGACCTTTTTTATGGTGGGGACTTTTTTTGGCCAGGAAGTGTACATATTTATATATTCACATACAAACAGAGACAAAGGGACTAAAATAAAAGTTTATGACAGAGGAAAACCATAAATCTATCCTTATCACAGTTGACTCTTCTGAATGTAGATTCAATCAATCAGTCTCTATCTATATAGCACAACATTTGCTGAATACAAATTTAGTGAAAGGTGTGCACAGTTTTATAATAATCATAAGGTAGTTTTGTGATCTTTGAGGTGCTTTTTGAAATCTTATTAGTGTTTTTGAAGCTTATCCCACTTAAAGGTATAGTCAGCAATGTGGGAGAAATGAGTGGAGAGTGTGTTGATTAGCAAATTTAGACCCGCCTCCTGAAAGCTGATGGACGTGCATCGTCACGGAAACGGCCGTAGAAACTGCGTAGCTTACCAACGTAGCTAAGGTAACCCCGACTCGTCAGACAACTCGACTGTCATTATTGATTACATCACAACAACAGTACATTCTGGCAGATTAGACAATAAGATGAATGCCCGACGGCTGTTACTGTTATGTGAAGCACCACAAAGCTAATGTTGCTTACCTATCCAGCAGAAAGACGGCGACATCCGCATCCGTTTTCAGGTCTTTCAATTAGCGGAGTTCCCTCCATCGTCGGAAAGCAACACCAATGCTGACCTGGGTCTTCGCTCTTTCATGGTCATAGCCCTTCTTTTTCACTTTCTGCTCCTCTAACCTTTTTATTTTGGGCTGTTTTCAGCCATTGCTACTGCACCTATTGTATCTCTCTCTTTCGCTAACTGCGCACGCTACACAACCTACGACTCCCCCTCCCCCCTCTGTCTGATCTGCGCATGAGTATGATTGCCCCCTGGATGTGGGGGGTGTACTCTGCTTTGGTATCTCGGCCTGAGCCACAGTATTTACCTGCTGAAATTCAGGCCCAAGGTTGTGTATTGAAACCGGAATTTTTTGACAACATGTTGTCAGTGGTGACATCTTGTGGATAGAGAGAAGAAATATGGTGATTTTGATAAATATTGCATTAGATTAGAAGATTAGAAGATTAGAGGATTGCTGACTACACCTTTAAATAATAAATCAATTTTAATTTCATGTTAATCTTGATATGTTTCAAAAAATATGTCATTTAAACATATAAGCAGTAACACAATAACACAAATGAGTTTGTAGTTTGTAGTAAAGAGAGAGAGAGAGAGTGAGGGACTGTCAGCTATCACATCACAGACATGGTAATAAAAACAAACTCTTTGTGTAAAAATCCCCCTCTTCAAAAACCAGGTCACCGGTCACATGCAACTCCTGAGCCATGGGTTGCCGACCTCTGATCTAGTTGAAGTACTATTTAAATGAGTTTAACTGGTCTAAAATTATGAATTTAAGTTATATGATGTCATGTTAGTTGATGGTTGATGCAGGATAGAGCACATGGAGTCGGGTCATCCATGATCGCTTGTCATAGTCATACATGTGTGTAAGAAAACATCAAATCTAGATTTTAAAGAGAGTGATGTTTTAGTTTTTTCTTGTGAGTTTGGTCATCCACTATGTTTATTTCTCTGTAGGCGTTTAGTGTCATCTTACCTGGAGAAGGCTTTGACATGAAATCAAAATTCGTCACATCTGGAATCCCCAGGGCCATCAGCTGCAGCATCACACCAGCCAAGTTACACCTGCAGTGTCCCCCCCCCCCCCCCCACACACACACACAGAAACAGAGACACACACACACACACATACAGATTCACACACAGCACAGAAAAGAAATCAGAAAAGGAGGCCATTCAATCACCCTGACCTCAATATATCAAGCTGTGGGAGAGACTCTGCTTCCTGCACATCAGCACACTCTGAGCTCTATTATCTGTGCGAGAACAACAGCAGTGTTACCTCTGGATCTCAGGCACAGTCATTGGGATGAGGTTGTCAAACTCCAGCTCTGTGTACAGACGATAGCAGGAACCGGAGTCCTCCCTGCCCGCTCGACCCGCTCGCTGCCACGCCTGAGCTTTAGAGATCCTCTGCACGGCCAGGACCTCCAGTCCACTGTCTGAGAGAGACGGGGCACACGTTTGATTAGATGAGAGCAAAATAAGACAACAAATTCTCAATAGAGATGAGTTTGTGTGATGCATGAGACAGGATGTCACTTTAATAGTCTGGAGAAATTCAAAGACAGTTTATGTGGAAAGTAAAAGAAAACACTGTCTCAAATAGTGCATACATTTTAGCTACTGAACTCTTTCAAAAATGGTTTCAACATCCATCCATCCATTAAATACCGCTTATCCTTTTCTGGATCTCTGAAGACTATTCCAGCTGACACAGGGTGAGAGACTAGACACTATGGAAAGCTGTTTGGGCATAGAAGAGATATAGGTGATATCAACCATAGATCAGCTCTACATACTCAAATCTTGAGTACATGTATTCAGTTTTGGTCAACTAGTGTACAAGTAGACTTTACTAGTCAAGCAAATAGTGTCACTAGAACAACAAGTTGATTGTTCCTGGTCTACCAGTACTTCTAGTAGACATAAAAATGTCCATTAGTACTATTAATAAGCCTTACATGTTAATAAGGGGGCAGGGAAAAGCAAGTTCAGGCTTCCCATAGGCTTTCAAAACCATACAACCATACTGGGTGCTGGATTTAGTTATAATCCCTCCTACTTCTTTTATATTAGATCAACTTCTACTACTAGTGAATCTATTGGCATTACTAGTACTACTAGTAGACTTCAAAATGTCTACTATTTGTACTAGTAAGATGTTTTGAGCTTACTAGTAGTACCAGTACACAAAAAAATTGTTTTACTAGTAGTCTAAAGAGTAGACTTTACCAGTGAAGCAAAATCATCAAAAAGTGGACAATGTTGTGTTACTAGTACTACTACAAAGCTTTGGGTTTTTACTAGTAACATTAATAAGACTACTAGTACTTTTCAACATGTGTTTTCAACATTTCATCTTATGAGTGACTGATTTTCTGAAGTCTTTCACTTCAGTTAAAGGAGTATTTCAATGAGTAATTCAAAGTTCAGATATAAGTTTACCTTTCTAAACAACATTTCTTACTTGAGCAAGAAAAAAAATTAAGATTAGATGTTTGCTGCTAGGGCTGGGTGATATGGCCTGAAAGTGTCGATTTTTTCCCCATAAAACTGATTTTCAGATTTTCATGGAATGTTTCTCCTAACAAAGAGAAATAACCAAGTTTATAAAAAGGGCTTCCCTTAAGCTCCAGCTGCAGCCAAACAGCCAACTACTCTTTGTTACATTTATTATGTTATTGACTCAACATAGGATGCACAATATTACTGGTACAACATCTGCATGGGCTGACATCAATATTTTTGCTAATATGACAGCTGAGCTGATATATGACCCATACATATCTCATATAGGGATGTAACGGCTACCAGAAAAATGATGGTTAGTATTACCATTTCCTGTTTTAATTATCGGTAAATAGAGTTTGATTACCACACTGTATCAATACCACACAGTGTTCATTGTTAAACATTCATTTACAATTGTTTATAAAAAGAATCCTGTTTAAAGTTCAAATCCATTTTTTTCTTTTCTTGTAATCACCATTTCAGCACTTATAACAAAATAATGACAAATACTTGCCAGAATTTTTACTTATATTCCGCATGAAAAAAAAAGACATTGTTTAATACATCAATTGACAAAAAGACAAGAGGCCTGTTTTTATGACTCAAAATATTACTTATTGATTATATCTGAAAAATACACAAAGGTACTATATTGCTTCACCTTATCATATCTGCAGAGATAATATGCTCAGAAATAATAGCATATCCAATATTATCAAAAACCTAGAAGTTTGCATCCCAAGATTTCAAGGAGCACATCAACATTTTTGCTGTTTTCTCGTCTTGCCTCACTCCAGAGTCCATGACAAGAAGATAGACACCATTCTTTCAACTGTGCATCCAGTAATAAGGAAGAGACAGACAAAGACTGCCCACTGCTAGTTAGCTTTCAGTGCTAGCCTGTCTCTGCCTACAGTCTTTAGATAAACTCTTCAGCAACTCTAAATAGTCCTGTGTGTTTGTTATGAATCTTTTTTGTTATGTCATCTTCATATTATCTTCTTTCTACTCCTAAATAGAGGCTTTATTTTGTGTACCTATTTCTGGGGAGGTTTTTGAGAGAGATCGCTGTGGATCAGTGCGTCGTCAACAGCGATGCGGACTCTGAACTGGTCTGTCTTGGTAAAGAGAACAGAGATGAAAGTCGAAGCTCTCGATTTACTGCTCAATCTTCATTTCTATCCTCACATATGGTCATGAGTTGTGGGTAGTGACCAGAAAACAAGATCGCGGGTTCAAGCGGCTGAAATGAGTTCCCTTCGCACAGTGGCAGAAGACAGAGACGGGGTCAGAGGCACGATCATACGGGAAAGGCTCGGAGTAGAGCCGCTGCACAGGCATCTACTTATGATGCCTCCTAGACCTCCCTGGTGAGGTGTTGAGGTAGGTGGCCCCAGGGAAGACCTAGGACACGCTGGAAAGGCTAGTTCTTGCAGCTGGCTATAGAAGGCCTCGGGATCCCCAAGGAAGAGCTGGATGAAGTGGCTGGGGAGAGGGAAGTCTGGGCTCCCCTGCTTAGGCTGCTGCCGACCACGAAAAACCGGAAGAAGATGGAGGCATGGATGGACTGAACAGATCTCAATCATGTTGCGACAAAGTGTGAACTGTGACAACTCAAAATTACTCCTGGTTGAGAGATGACCACAATGCAGCAGATACATTAATTCATACAGTTAGAAAATTTGAGTGTTTTGTTCTCTCACCAGGATTGAATCGTTTGGCCTTCACCATCCCCGTGTCTATGACGTATTTGATCCCGGAGATTGTGACTGATGTCTCTGCGATGTTAGTGGAGAGGATGACCTTCCTACATCCCTGAAAACACAACCATATAACATTTATGATGAGGTATATGGAACTCTTACATGAGGATATTTTTTTGTCATCTGTTTTCATTTCTCCTGTGTGTTTTGTGTTTACCTTTGGAGCGGCCTGGAAAACTCTGAGCTGTAGTGCAGGGGGCAGCGACGCGTACAAAGGGATAACCACCATGGGGCCGCAGCCATCAGGGAGATGCTTGGCGATGTCTCTACACGTCCTGGCCAGAGCCTCGATCTCCTCCTGACCCGTCATGAACACTAAGATATCATGGGACGCAGGTGCCTCCTGTGCACAAATAATGAGAGCGTGTTCTGTTCCCGTGTCAGGAGGAATTATCATAGAGCACCAACATGAACCCAGGAAGCTGTTGACTCACAGGTTTTTGTTTCCTTTAGCACTGACAGAAAGAGGGATGGAGATCTTTTTGTCTAAGGGATTACATAAGGGAGCATGGTATACGTGAAGGGAGCCTGAATTGAACTTTAACTAAGTCGGCAATTGAAGAAAGTATACGTCTGCCAGATCAATATGCCAGTCTCACTTGATTTCCTAATCAGCACAAACAACCAACATATATATTAAGATCTATTTACAGCATTTTGTCACAGTTTGTTTTTTGTTAGCTTCAGCATCATCATCTCTCTACAGCTTTTATTAAATACCAATAGATGCTGAAAATCTCTTTAATACTCAAATATGGGCGAGGAGAGGAAAACAGTTCAGTCATGTACCTCCAAAGAATCATTGGCAGCTTGTAATCAAAATGCTCATCATGAATGATGATGCCCGGGGAAGAATTTAGTCATCTGTGACTTGGCGTCAGCTCTTGTCAAAGACATCAAACCTCTTTTTTTGGCCTCTACTACAATCTGAAAAGTTTCAATAAAAACTGACTCCAAGTTTTCTACAAAACAACAGACAAAAAGCAGTGCAGATGGCACCTATAAAAACAAATACAGGAACTAATGTGTTTGAAAGCTCAGCAGAAAGGCCACCACTGTAGCTTAAAAAAACACTCAGATTTCCATTGCCAACAGGTTTAAAGGGATACGCCAACATTTTTTTGTCTCATGTCACCATTCTTTCGACAGTGCGTGCAACAACAAGGAAGAGATCAGCAGAGCTCCCCCACCATTAATCAGCTTATGGCCCTTTTCCACTAGCACGCCTTGGCCCTACTCTACTCGGCTCTACTCGATTTGCAGCGTGTTCTTACTAGCCCGGTACCTCCTAAAACAAGCTAGTTTTAGTACCTACTCCGCTCTGGTTCTAAGCGAGCGAAGTCGATACTAAAAGATGACATCACCAACTGCCGGCTACTGATTGGTCAGACAATGTCGTCATCGATGAGTCATGAGCGCGACGACCTAGCATGCTAGCGGTAGCTACCGTTAGCTTACCCTCATACATCTTTTCTTTGCAGCTCGATTGCTCTCGTCCTCGACTTCATTCTGTTATATATCTTACAAAACTCTCCTCTGCTTCTCAAGGGGTATTTCTTCTTACCACCTGCAGCCTTCTCCTGCTTTCTTTTTTTACTCGGTTTGTGACAAAAAGCCACAGATTGTTGTGTCGTGCTCAAAATGACGTCACCGCAGAGCCGCTATCTGTTTACAGTGACACTGCACGCCATTGGGCAGGCGACAGGGGCTAATGGAAAAGCAGCACAAGGCGAGTAGAGTAGAGCCGGGTAGAGTCAGGTAGAGTCGAGTAGAGTAGGGCTAGTGGAAAAGGGCCATTAGATCAAACACCGGGAATCATTGGGAAGTGTTAGCCTGCCTCTGCCTACAGTCATCAGATAAACTCATCAGCAGCTCAAAAATGCTCTGTGTGCTTGTTGACTCATTTATTTTGACGCTTTATGTTACAGTATGTATTTTTGGACTAAGATGACCACTTAATATATACTTTTTTTAAAGAACTACATGCGATGCTAAACTGCAAAGCACATGCACAAACCCCCGCTGACCTGCTTTGTTTTGTTTACTTATTTACAAGCAAGTCCATGGAGCATGGCATGGACTCGAGAGTAAGGCAAAACATGAAAACAAAAAAATATTGTCATATCTTTTTAAAATGTCTGTTTTATAAAAGTTTTTGTTTTAGGCAAAATACTATTCTTAGTAGCTTTAACTTGAAAACTCCAAAACACAGGGTAAATCCCTCTTCTCTTTCTGTTGCTTACTTGAACCTTCAGAAAATCTGTGCAGAAACAGAAGGTTTGAAACTGTACCCCAATAGGGTCATAACAGGACAAAATTTTGGTTTTGATACAGAACAAATGAAACTTTAAGGGGTAATATTGCGATTAAATTATCAGAAGAAGAACATCTTAGTTTGATACCAAAAATGTAAGTAAAACATCAATAAAATGCAAAGGTTCTCCTGAATAAGGCAGTCTTTAAGTATTTTACCTTCAGTCTAAAAAATAACATCTTAAAAGTTTTTTAGAAGGGTGAAATTAACTTGGTAAAACAACAATAAGGCAAAATATCTGCACTGAGCTAAAAGAAGACCACATTCCACACGTGTTGCTGTTTTAATTGGGCTGTGCAAAATCAACCAATCTAACACGGATTTAGGCAAATTAAGACACTAAGTTTAACTATCAAAACACATTTTCCATCAAGATAAGTAAAATGATCAAGTACCTGATGGATCTGGAAGATGGAGACGAGAGCAGCCTGCAGGTAGTCTGA
>JAZDUH010000130.1:32477500-32612500 GCA_036419115.1 Scarus forsteni | reverse complement strand
CACGTCCAGGCGTTTTTTTTTTTGTTTGGTTGGTCTCTTTTTGCTTTACTAACGGCAGTCCCTGAAGCAGTTAGCCCCCTTAATGACTCTCTCTGCTCTCTTCGACATCACCTTTAATATTTACTAGGGGTGAAACGAAATTTCGTGCCATGAAATTTGCCACTGCGCATGTGCGCCTCTGTCTGCGTGAGAGGGTTGCCTCAACGAGGAGCAGTGTGGTGATCAAACACAGTATAACGGTAATTTTTACTGGACACGGTAATGATAACCGTGGGAAATTTTACCGCGGTTTACCACTTTACCGGTAACCGTTACATCCCTAGTTGCTTCTTAACAACTCTGCTAACTCTGGCAGAAGATTATGTGCGGTGTCCTCTTCTGTGGGGCTGTCGTCAAACTCAGCATAAGTTCTAGTCATTCTGGTCTTTCTGAATCCTGACAGGATGGTTTAAGTTTCCACAGAAGTCCATACTTTTATGATTCATCCAAGGACTTGCTGGAAATTTGTATGGCATATCCTCCCGGTTGCCGTGAAACTGTGCTCTCCATCCACCATCCAATCCTCTCACAGGCAATGCAAGACTGTCTTGAAGCTCTGGTTTACTGAGATGTCAAGTGGCTGGAATACTTTGGTTCAGCCTTTGGGGATGGTGACAGTTATAGTTGCAAGCTTCTATTTTATCACTGAACTGTGGTGTTATGTGCGCTAACATACTGTCCATCACAAGCAGGGCTTTGCGTGCTTTAAAGAAGCCATCAGGACACGTAATGTTGCCCTTTGTGAGCATAAAGTTCATAATTTCCTGCGCCATCCACCCTTTCTAATTCACGGCCACTTTAACTGTGAGGCAGACTTTGTCTTTCGGCATTGGTTTCCTGTTTGAAAATGACCATTGGTGGCAATTCTGATCCACCTCAACAAGATGCCAGCACTGTCGCTATATGAATACTTTTCTGCTCTTTCTCTGTGACACTTCGGCCCATGGGGATGTCAAACGTGAGCGGGACCCTGTCCATGTTGATAACTCGATCTGGTGACGTGTTCAGTTATCTGCTTTTTATAAAACTCACAGAAACTGTGAACCTTGGCTTGTAAGTCTGCAGACAGTTTCTGACACACCATCGTCCATGCTCTGACACAGAGGCATTTGCGTTGCATGAAGCGGTAACACCAAGATTGGCCACCTGCAAAGTCATTTATATTCATCTCCTTGGCAACCACCATGGCATGGAGACGGAACTGCACCATTGACAAGCCTCTTCCAGCAGCACATTGTTCAAGCACCCATCTGTGGACTCGTTCCTTCAGCTTTGGCCATCTTGCTTTCAACCCGCAATTAGCTTTCTTTGTTTTCTTCAATGCAGTGAGATTAAACTCTGCTTTCACCAGCCTCTCATGATCTAGTCACTCCAAACTTTTTTTCTGCGGCTTGATTACCCTTTCTGCTGCATATTTTGATACCTACAGTTTATCATCTGCAGAATAAGATTTTGTTATGGGGGGGGGGTAACCTTGCATAGCAGATGGGCCTGCCTGATTCAGTTCCTGAAATCCTGCAGATCCCCATCTTGTAGCGCACCGTAGACCAATGGATTCACTTGGCTAAAATTTTAACGGCCCAATCAGGGAAAAGAGGCGGGAGCTGCGGGAAGAGCGGAAGTGACGAGAAGGCGTGACATCAGCAGACAGCTACCCGATTTGTACTGCGCATGCGCGAAAACTGCGTCACTTCCTCTCGAACCGTGATGTGTATAAAAAAAGATATAGATATATACGCGATCGATTCAGACATAGAAATACGTACGGATCGGGTAGTGACTCCTGTCATAGATACTTAGTAAAACTTGGCGAAATCTGCCCTCCTCAGAAGTTTATTTTTAGTGTAAGAGGATAGTATAAGGCCGTTAGCTGTTAGCAGCTAAGTTAGTGGCTAACGACTAACTTTAGCCGCTACGCACATAAGCTACGTCATACCGGGGCTTGATGTGGATTGGCCTGTGGGGAGTGTGTCAATCAGAACGGTCGTCCAATCTTCTTCGTCTTTGGTTCAAACAGTCGTCCAATCGCCAGCGACTGATTGTTGTGAAGGTCCCGCCTCTGAAAGCTAATCAGAAGAGCAGCTACCCAGATGGACTTGTGAAATATTTCCGTGGCAGACATATGAAACTATCCATCTGGCATGTCAGGTTGGGGAGGGGGGGGGTATTTGTGTTCAGTTTTTCTCAATTGTCTTTAAGTTAATGACTCAGTTCACTTTTTCAGTGGTACAGGAGCAGCATATAGTTTTTATAGCCTAGAGGACCCTCTCGCAGCAGTAGACTGTAATGTTTACTCCTTGGCTCATGTTTGTCAACATATTTTGATAGATATGTCGCATCCGACCTTAAGTCGCAGGATCAGCCAAACTATGAAAAACTCAGCATAGAGTGATTTTAAAATATATTTGGCTTGTGTCAATGGGAGGAAACTACTTCTGTAAGTGTCAGCAATCACTGTTAGGTCTAACTGACAGAGCACCGAGGTCATGGTTGTATTTTAGAGTTGACAGGCTGATATTTAAGCCTTAGTTACCCAACCCCGCAGGCAAGATAAAAATATCACTTATTTTTGAATAAGTGGCATTTACAAACCATTTGTCCTATCCAGAAATAGGAAAAACTGTCGTAATCGTTAGATTTTCGAGTTTCTGAGGATACCTGAATGTATCACAAGTAATGTTTGCAACATACTGAAAAAAACGGAAGAAACCAGGCAAATTTCATGAGATTACATCAATATCGCTTTATTTCTCATGTCTGCTTTGAAAATTAACCAGTTGCTGCAGCTAAATTCTGAATCTGAATGATTCAAATTCTCCCTGAATTTGCCGTTCAAAAATTATTTTAATTTTCGTCCCACAGCAGTGTCTTGCAGGCTGATATTCCTGCTCAGAGCCGTTCAGCACTACTAAGTGCTTAGACGCAACACCTGCTGTCAGTGTCTTGAAGACCTGTTACAAGACAAACTTTTCCCAGCAAACTGCCATTTTTACAAAGGAAATAGTGCTTTAAAGATACCCTCTGCAGTGCAGACTACAAATTTATAATATTAATATAACAAATTTTTAGAAAATTTTAATTTCAGTTTTCTTTTTTCTAATGATTTGTAGCTTGTTAATTTTGTTACACTGCATGTAGACATAATTGAGTTACGGTATATCATTCAAAAGTTATGGTTGTTCTTAATCTATAGTGGTGCTGGACTTCATATTGCACAGACAAATGAAACCACAGTGAGTAAAAATGTGAGAGAAGCGAAAAACGATCAGAAACTGCGAGTGATTCAGAGGAATAATTAGGAAAAAGAAGAGTGTACACTAAAGAGTAAAGGATGGGCTATGCTAACAGTTAAAAAAAAGTCTTGCTTACTCCTTTGATTACCAGGAATGTGTTTTAATTAAAGACGTGTATGTAAAACCTTTATTTTGCTTAATTCCAAAAAAAAGGTGGACATTAATGCTCTTTTTAAAGATAGGAAACTATATAGGAATATGTCAGGCATACCAATTTGCCCAGCTGGGTTCTCTTCTCCTCCGCCACTCTTCCAGCCAGAGAGATCGCTGCGACTCGCCGAGGCTGGGTGATGGCAACGATGCCCTGTCGGCCAATACCAGCCTCATACAGATACTGAGGGATCTGAGTGGTCTTCCCTGAGCCAGTCTCCCCTGAGGTATGAGGAGAGAAAACGGTGATAGATTATGTAATGAAAGCAGCATCAGATCAATTCTTTTGTCAGGTCGTAACAATGCCAAAATTACTTTGGATTCTAGTAAAAATAACAAAGACCACTGATATCTGTTTAATTGGGTGGTGCAGGGATGACAGATTTTTGTAGGTCAATGTTGAGGTTAAAATCACAATTCTATAAATAGCCAATGAGATGTTTCTTTGTTTCAGATCACTGCTGATAATATTATCTGAGGAGAACAAAAATCACGAAAGTTAGATGTTCTGCTTTTTGAGATAATCTAAACAATTTTACAGCTTGGGATCAATAAAATCAATCAATCAATCAATCTATATATCTATCTAATTAACCTTTCATTAACAGTGTTTTAAGTGTAAACATAATCAGTGAGGGTGAAATGCTATTATCATGAGGTTGTACAATATCGTAGTTCAACCTGGAACAACGATATTTGAATGTCTAACATCTTTCTGTGACCTCTTGTTCCCCTTAATCAAGTGACCTGATAAAGTTGGTCCTCATGACTGTGGCAACAGTGAAAGCATAATTGATTGTGATTAAAAAGCAATGAGAAATGCTTGTAGTAGGGTACGAGTCATTTTTGTAGCTCTAGCAACTGTCTATTTAAATGCACAATAATCAATCTTTATTTGTATAGCTCCAGTTCAAAACAAGTGTTATCACTATACAATAGAGCAGACTGAAGACATACTATTTTATTTTATAGGTACAAATACAGACGTGGACAAAATTGTTGGTACCCTTCCGTTAAAGGACGAAAAACCCACAGTGGTCTTTGAAATAACTTGGAACTGACAAAAGTAAAAATATAATGCAGGTTCAAGTCCAGCTCCAGGTGACACTTAACGATGTGTCCTTGGACAAGACACTTAGCCCCAAGTTGCTCCCACTGCTGCGTCAGTGGCGTGTAAACGGGCATGAAAGGGCGTGAATGTGTTAGAGATACTGATGGATAAGTAACATAGAAAGTCTGAACCATCAGTGAGTGAATGTGAGTGTGAATGGGTGTGAATGGGTAAATGTGACCTGTGGTGTAAAGCAGCTTTGAGTAGTCCAAGACTGGAAAAGCGCTATATAAGCTCAAGTCCATTTACCATTTGCCTGGACAAAAATGATTGCACCCTTAACTAGGGCTGGACAATTAATCAGATTTTGATCGTGATTTCAATTTTGCCATCTGACAATCATAAAAACATTATAATTGAAGAAAAACGATTAATATGCCACACAGTGTGGAGTGCGGTGTATGCAAGTTCCTGCGCTTTATGGTGCTTCTGTGTTCCACGTGCAGCCACAGCGAGTGTGTGTGACTTATGTGGATTAATAAAACTGTATGTGCCACTCGCTGGTTCTTTAAAGTTGTGTTTAATCAATACTGAAGTTTTTGAATAAATTAATAATTGTGTATATTAATTGTGATTTCAATATCACTTAAAATAATCGGGATTCTTATTTTACCCATAATCGTCGACGTCCAGCCCTACCCTTAACTTTATATCTTGTTGCACATCCTTTTGAGGCAATCGGTGCAATCAGGCAATTTCTGTAACTCTCAGTGAGACTTCTGAACCTGCTGACAGGTATTGTGGCCCACTCCTCATGAGCAAACTGCTCCAGCTGTCTCAGGATTGAAGGGTGTCAGACAGCTTTCCAGCTCCTTCCACAAATGTTCAATAGGACTTATTGAACAATAGTTCAATAAGATTTCTGACACTGGGCAGCATTTTTCACTCCCGAATGCCTTGATTGTGTTAAGATTTCATTATACCCTGCACGGATTCATGACAACCAGTGCCAGATGCAGCAAAGCAGCTCCAGAACAAAGGACATTCTCCCAGAAGCTGTGTGGCTTGTCAGGATGCATTTTGGCAAATTCCAGTCTTGCTCTTTATGATTTGTTTTTAACAACTTTATCCTCCATTAAGTCCACTTTGGCTCAAACAGCAACTGATGGTGCAATCTGATACTGATGTACCTTGACCTTGGGGTTCACCTCAAACACCTTTTTGGAATGGTTCTGGGCTCTTTGGCTACCATTTGTACTAACCATCTCTTCAATTTGTCATCAATTTTACCCTTGCAGCCATGTCCAGGGAGGATGGTTACAGTCCCACAGACCTTAAACTTCTGAATAATATGTGCAACAGCAATATGTGCCTTGTATGGCACCACACCTGTCGAAAATGATTTAAAGAAAAAAAAAAGGTAAGCCCCTTGAGATGTGGCATCTCATGTTTCAAGAGGGTCCTCATGTCTGTGTTGTAAAGGTATTTATTATGAAGGTATTATAAATAACAATCATGGATAGAGAGATCAATCTAGTATTAAAATCAAGATCTATAAAGAATATGATCTGGAAAGGAAAGATGCTGATTAAGATCGTAGTATCTTGCGGAGTTGCCTTTAAAATTGGTTCAACTGGTCTAAAAGCATGATTAGGTTAAAATATGTCATTTCTGTTGAGGAAAAACACTTATAAACTTGGAGGCGGAAACATCAGATGCATTTAATTATCTACCTGTCAACATCATATTTCAAATTAATTCTTCAATCTAAAACTCACTTGTTCAGCATTGCTTTAATTAAGCAGACACCGTTTGATTTTTAACTGTACAGTCTAAGTTTTTTAACAAGAAAAAAGTGTTTTATTATGCTATTGAATTAATATTTGTGTTTTAACAGGGGATGCTTTGACAAGGGATGCACAATATTATAAGCATGACATTGGTATTGGCGTATATTGACCTAAACAGTTGAATATCAATATCAATAAATGTTTATCAATCAGTCAAAGGCTTGACTACATAAAATCTGAAAGCTGAGCAATTTTCAAAGGTTAATACGAAACTAAATTGAAAAACAAATAAAAGCCTATAAAAGAGTGCTTGTGAAAAACCTGACAGGGCCTAATATCAACAAAACTGTACATTTTCAGTCTTTTTATTTCAAGCATTGCAATAACATATGATTGGCGAGAGTCAAGAAAAAAAGATTTGATGTTTGATTCGAATTAATTAGCTTAATGAATCGGGTTTTTTTGCCCAGCCCTTTAAAAAGTACAGAAAAACATACCAACATTGACAACCCCACTTCTCAAGTAGCACAAATAACCTTGCTTTGACGTGGATCAGTATTAAGGAAATACTGAAACGCACGAATAAAAACCGAGCAGTGTAATATCACGAGCAGACAGTGTGGCGTTTGTTTTGTTGTTGTTGTATTTTCCCTTTAACAAATAACAAACAGTGATTGTCTTAGCTCAGGGGCTAACTGTGCTCACCTATCAGAATAGCGTTGTTGAGCTGCCTCAGCTGGTTCAGCAGCTGAGGTTTGGCCTGGTAAATTGGGAGCTGCTTCCTCTGGACTTCTATCGGAGTGGCTGTGTTCCCCTTTCTGGGCAGCAGCATCCCAGGCTTGTTCTTATCGAGGCGGAAGAAAACAGAGCCCGGCTTGAACCTTTTCGCCGGAGGAGGGTCGGGGTCGTGGGGCATGGTCTGGAGGAGGTGTCGCTGATAGAAAAACCTCCGCAGCTCGCTGGTAAAAGTCTCTTAATGTCACGAAGAAAGACAAAAAGTTTTTATCATGCTCTCTGACAGGCGGAGAAGCGTCACTGCGGATGTTTTGCTACCTCTGCAAAAACGTCCCCACGTGGTAAAAAGCGGCGCAGACGTTTGACGTCACGTGGTGTTACATTAAACCCAGAGTGTGGACTGGCAGGACTTCCCTTTAATACTGTATGGGACAATGTTTTCTGCTTTTATCGACGGTTGTAGACGTGAAATTTTATTCCTCGACGTGTGAATAATAATGATAATAAGTTGGAAAATAATCAAACAATGATCAACAAACGAAACGATGCAATATAAAAATGACAAAATACGAAAAAAGAAGAAAACTATTAACATTTTCACATTTCATATTTTCATGAAGGTTAAAAACAGGGATTTTTTTCTTATATATTGTTAATTATTCTAGCAAAGTTTATCATTCAAAAATGTAGACATAGTAATTAAAAAAAACATTTTTTCCTCAAAGATGATGAACAGTACATAGGCCTACAGCTATTTGATAAATCTGACAACATATTGAAACTCTGACTCTTTATATGCAGTGGTGGACAAAAGTACTCAACTCCATCACTTGAGTGAATGTATACCCCTGATTAAATATTACTCCAGTACATAGTTGTTCAGTCAAATTTTTGCTTGAGTTAAAGTACTGATTACTTGCTAATAAAAATAATTAAGTTTTAAAAGTTTATTTCTGTTGTCAATACCTCATTATATTGTTGCCACAATCTATTTACAGAACCTAATGACTGAAAAAACCTACTAAATGCATTATAGCTGCTTATAGAACCTGTACAATAAAAAGCTTGTAAAATATGTTATGAACCCCATGGAAAAGCCGATGGAAACACAATGACAACCATTACAGTTTTCATTCTGTTTACAGATATTATTTAACACTCTCCCTTTCAGACATGCCCATGTGTGCTCTGGTGTGGAAACATTATCTGTATCTGTAATAGCCATCATCAAATGCCAACAATAGTTCAACCTTTATCGCCCAATCTGGGTAACGCATGCATGAGGTACAGGAACGGCATCACCACTTAAACAAATCACACACAGGTCGCATTTTACCAAAGAGAAGACATTTCATCTGCTTGTTCCAGAGCTGTACTGAACAGTAACGAGTAAAGAAACGCTTCATGAAAATGTAGTGGAGTTAAAAGTACAAAATTTATAAATATTTACTATGTCGTGGAGTAAATGACATTTATTTCCAAAAAAAAATAAATAAATAAGACTCAAGTATGGGTTCTCAAAAATGTACTTAAGTGCATTACTCAAGTAAATCTACTTTGTTATTGTCAGCCCCTGATCATATGCTTTTTTTTTTTACCACATTAAATGACAACATACAATGAACATAAAAACAAACAAAAAATACTCAAAAAAAGTACTGTTTATTAAAAATATATATACTCAAGTAGTACAAGGGCATTCGACAGGGCATTAACTTTCCAACCTATGCCCAATTATTGCACTGCACTGTGAGAAATCCTTTATGAAACTTCTTTATGTGCTCAATTTTCTCACCTTGTTAACAAAGTGTTACATTAAGTCATCTTTATTGGCAATCATGAATGAGTGTCCTTTATTTTTCCATGAGGTGGCAAAGGCATGACCCATCTGAAATGTCCTCTAATTAGTAAATAGTCACGGCTGACTTCATGTGTTGGTTTAATAAGAGTTAAACCAGTTAGGGTCAGCCAATCACAGTGAAAGCGAGTCATAACTTCCTTTTGTTGTCTTCCTATATCTGTAGTGACCAGATTAAACAAGCAAATGCAAACATAATGTTGACTTTGTCTATAGCTGGAGAGTAGCAATTGGTTGTAGAGGATGTCCCCCTTGTGTGGATTTGTGAATTTTGTGTTTGTTTAGATTTTTCTGTTTGTGTGTTTGCACAGAAACTCTATATAGAACAAACTGCTTTCAAATTCTGCTTCCTCTATGAAAATCAATGCTGTCGGGCACAAAACTCATACCTCTATAATTTTTAGGATTTTCATTTTTTCATAAAATGGGGCTTTTGGTCACATTGCATGTTGGTGAGTGTGTTGTATTAACCTTTAGCTGGCCTTGAGTTAAAAAAAAAAAATCAGGACAACACAATGAATGCTGAGATGGAAGACTGTGAAGTGCTATGAACTGCCAACAAGACAGTGAGACACAAGGTTAAATACAAGAGGTAATGAGGGTTGATGGGAAACAGATGGCTGACAAGATGGAGGCAGGACAGACGGAACACGGGCCTAAAAAAGAGACCGGGGTAGTTTACAAAATAAAAAGGAAGGACAAGACAGGAGCCAAAAACATGTTCAAAATAAAGGAAACTGAACCGACAAGAGAGTTGAGTTTTTTATTTCTTGAAAAGTAGCAGTTTTGGAGATAGGAGGTTTGTAAATGACATCAACAATGTGCTCCCCTTTCACGGATATTTGGATTTCACAATGAACCTTGGTCTCCACTCTCTGAGTGAAATATCTAAAATCTGTTTATCCTCTACTGAGTTTGATTCTTAAGGGAATGGGGGATATATTTAGAGCATTACCAGTTGCCCAGCCTCAGCCACACAGCTGGTCCTGCCATCTTGAAAAGAATCAATTATTGAGTATTTTCGCCAGTGAAGGCTTTTTAGAAAGTATGTAGTTCAACATTACACCTGTCCGGTATCATTGTAAAAAGTACCTCCTGGATTATATTTTCAAGCACAATGTGCTTTAACTGTGTGCTGTGTAAGTAATCTACTTTCATTCATTGATTTTCTAAACTGCTTATTCTTTTCAGGGTTGCAGGTGAGTTGGAACCTATCCCAGGTATGATTTGGCAAAAGGCCAGGTACACCCTGAACCCTTCGCCAGCTGATTGCAAGGCCACATTCAGCAATAGACAACCATTCACTCTCACACTCAATGGCAATTTGGAGTCAACCTAAAGAGCCTTTTTTTTTTTTTGGTCTGTTGAATGCCAGAGTACCCTGAGAGAACCCATGCATGCACGGGAAGAACATGCAAACTCCACACAGAAAGGCCCAACCTGACCCGGGGAATGAACCAGTGACCCTCTTGTTGTGAGACACATGCACTATACTTCTGTACCACTACCGCTACCCTAACTACTTTCATACTCAGCCATCAATATGTCTTAAGGCATCTTAAGATGCATCTGAAGACATATTTGTTGAGATGTCTTGGTAAATCAAGACAAGTCTATAACTGTGCGTTCACACCAAAAGAGGCAAAAGCGGCAAAAGTGGCAAGGACGCCGGAAGTTAATACATTTTCAATGAGAGCCCAGCGTCCTGAGCAGCCAAAGCGTCCTGAGCGGCTAAAGCGGCTAGAGCGTCAAAAGCGGCACCAGATGAGAAGTTGAGCCTGGGTCAACTTTATGGTAATTAGCTATGACGCAGTTCAGCGGCAAACTGTGGCAACCAATCAGAGTAGAGATGTCCTTCGACCTAGCGGGCCCTAAAGAGCAACGCATGGAACTTTGGTTCCTAGTTCCGTCATGGATACCGAAAAGCTTATGAATTGTGTTCGGGCTCATCCAATTCTTTTTAATGTCCGTCTTTTTGGCTACCGCGACCAACAACAAATAAATGTTGCCTGGGATCGTGTAGCGGAGGTGGTAGGTTGTTCTGGTGAGTTCAAAAAAAGTGCATTAATAGCAGAAAATAGCGAAGTGAAGTGTTGTCTGTGGCAAAGACGTAGCCTAGCCTAGCATGCAAGCATGTATTGCTTCATCTGAATGAGATGACACCAGGGCTCCAGACTTACTTTTTTCAGCAACGATCGGAGGTTTACGCTGGGGGGGGGGCAGGTTACTTTTATTATCAAACAGTCTCCCGCTGGATCCTTCTGGATCCTTCCGTGGATGGCTTCATACCGGACTGCGCGCCAGGTATGATTTTGGTTTAATGAACATTGAGATTATTGTTTTATTTTGGTTGTGTTTTATTTTGGAACGGGGAATACGCACGGGCTGCGCAGGGGTTTAATTTATTGATTTAAAGATTAACATTGAGTCAGACAAGCAGCTGCTGCTGTGAAGAAGTCTGCTGTGTGGCTCCTTTAAATGACAAGCAAGATTTTACGTTGACGTCAGTCACGTGACGAGCGGCCAAAGCGGCTAAAATATTTGGCCGCTTTAGCCGCTGTCCGCTTTCTCGGGCGTGCTTGATGCTTTTGTCTCTTTTGGTGTGAACGCACAGTAAGACGTGTCTATAAACATGAGTCTTAAGATGTATGAAGATGTCTTGAGATGTCTTAAGATGTCTTAGATATATTTCTGTCTCTCAAGATGTCTTAAAGGGATAGTTCAGTTTTTTTGAAGTGGGGTCGTCTGAGCTCCATATGACCTCTAATTTAAATACATTAGATGCAGTAGAGTTCTCTCCTCTCCCTCAGCAAGGCAGTACCATAGTAGTACATAAAATAGTACAGTGTTCAGATATTCTCACCCAATTAAGTAGTTGAAAGGTGTATTCATTATAAAATTTCTGTACTCTGAAAGTAGATTACACCAAAAAAGTTCTCCATAGAGTTCACATGAGTACTTCATTTTAGGAGCAGCTGATTTGCAGCGTATTTCTGCTCTTGCAGGTGCTTTCAGCTCATTAAACTGCTTTGACCCTTGGGGTGTTTGTCCTTGTCAGCCACCATAAGAAAATGCACTGTTTTTACTAATTGCAATAAGAAGCTATTTCCCCAGAATGTGTCTGAGATGTATTTGTCTAGTTCCATGTGTCTTTAAAGCACCAGCTGAATGAAGGATATGGAATGATTGAATTGCAGAATTGCATCTGTTGCATCTCATAGGAACAGCATGGTTTGGCAGTATTTTGATTGATTTTGAACTGAATTCGAGGTTGTGTCAGATTGAACTCTCATAATCACTCTCCAAAGTTTAACCACATTCAACACAGAAAACCAGATGAATAGATGGGAGACTGTATGGCAAACAATGCTAGACTGTTTTGGACTTAGTTTAGTTTCTAACTTGCAGTGTGTTTCTGCTCTTGCATGTGTTTTCCTCTCATTGAACTACAATTGAACCGTTGTAGGCCATTTGCCCTCTTTGGCCACCGTACACCTGAAATCTACCCTTCACACTCTGATTCAGATGTTGAGTATTTTAACATAGAAATGTTGCTACTGATGTACTGTGTGCATTTGCTGCTTATAATAAATCACACAGGCCTCCTGACTGGAGCTTGATGAAGCTGGCAGCAAAGGGAGAGTCAGGTTTTGGCTCTGACAGAGTGCACACAGCCTTTTGCTGGAGGGGAATGTCTCCAAGAGCCTCTATCCAGGGTTGGGCTGGCAACCTTGCCTGTACGCCTCAGGGTCCTGGAGATGCACAGGTGGTAGAGAGATGTCAGATTGCAGCCAAACACCATCTCTGGAGAGCAGATGATCTGCTGCAGACCTCTCTCCCCCGTCTGCAGAGAATTTTCGGACTACACAAGGTCACTCGATTCAACCTCTTTTAAAGGAACTAATCCCACAAAGTTCATCCAGGATGGTGTCACTGGCGGACTTGAGGAGTTCTTCGAGGTTAGTATATTAACCAATATGCCCACGTTAAAAATCCAAAAATCAAATCTATCAGGGATAGAAAAGTTTGATTGCTTTTAGTGTTGTTGAGCAGAGGAGAGCCCAGACTTGCAGGTGAATAATTTAAAGCTCTGTCATCATGGTTTTGTGATGAGGGGCAAGCAAGCACACAGAACAGAGACTCAGAGCTCTGAGCCACCCATGGTGTTACACCCTGGAGGTTCAGTCTGTGATCTACACATGAACCCAGAAAAAAACACTTTACTGAACACCAGCACTGCTACAAAAACAACTTTGATTTAGTCCTATTAAAAATAATATCAGATCCATACTAATTCACAATACATCTCAGAAATTAGAGGCTCACTGACACTCATAGTCTTGTAAATAGTCATCAATAGTAGAAAGCAGACTTCTGTACAATATCTACACTGCATAGAGTCTGTGTTTGTGTTATCAAGGTGGTGTTCTGGAGTTTGGTAGCATTTTGCATACCTACAACTACTATATACTATTACATCTTCTGATAATAGGCCTTTTTCAATCCCCTCCATGACCTTTACATTTCCTAATATTAACCTCAGAGTGATTTGTCGATTCAAGCGCATGGGTAGTTCCGGCAAATACCAAACATATATTACTGTAGCCGTGACTACCAACATGGACATCCTCGATCAGTCAATCTTTATTTGTATGGTGCCAGTTCACAGCAAGTTTTATCTCAAGGCCCTTTACAATACTGCACAACATTCCCTAACAATGTTATAAAAAATACCAAAGAACTTCTTGAATTATTAGCAGAACTTGGAAAACTGATCTATCTATCTCATGTTAACAGATACTTTTAAAAATGTTGAATCTACATCTGAATTTGGATCACCACAAGAATAAAAACATGTCTTCCTTGTGTTATGACCAAAATTCACCGTGAATGTCATGATAATCCATTATGAACTTACTTAGATCTTAGTGTAAATGTGAAACTTCCCTATCTCAATGTTAAAGGGATACACTAACACTTTTAATGTTTTCATGTCTTGCCTCAGTCTCATGTCCATGAAAAGCAGACAGACACCATTCTTTCAACTGTGAGTGCATTAACATGAAGAGATCCACAGAGAAGGGCCACCACTAATTAGCTTCACTCAAACACTTGGAGTCAGTGAGTAGTGTTAGCCTGCCTCTGCCTACAGTCATTAGGTAAACTCTTCAGCAACTCTAAATAGCCCTGTGTGCTTGTTGTGACTTTTTTAATGGATTATGTTATCTATTTACAGACTAAGATTAGCCCTTTATGTCTTTTTTTGGGGTAGGTAAAGTAGGTAAGTAGGTAAACAAAACAAAGCTCTGCCCCTTCCTTGTTACTGCATACACAGTCCAAAGAATGGTGTCTAACTCCTTGTCATGGACTCAGGAGACATGGAAATAAAAAGTGTTAGCACACCTATTGAACAATGTGAGAGAGCAGTTTTCTACATTTCATTTATTACTTGATGACATTTGAGGAATAGCCTATTGGTCTGAGCACAAGGAAGAGGGGATTTGATTTTGGTAGTGAACTTAACTTGGACACAGATCCAGGATTTTTTGGGGGGCAATTTCCTCCACTTTTAACAATAACTTGTTTGATAATGTTGGAAATGTCAAATGTTAAAGATTGTTTGTTGGAGCACTGATATTTCATCATGGTTTTTGGTAAGACAAACAATATACTGGGTTGTATTTATCGTAAATTTGTTTACAGTCATTGACATCACCCCTCTGTCAGAGTCATCGTGACTCATGAGCAGCATTGCTCATCGTGAAGTTAGGCACCACCTGTCATGCTTATCATGCAAGATGTGGTATGCTACTATGTGCCATGTGATCATTGCAGCCCACCTGAATTGCTCAGTTTCTCTGACTACATTGAAACAGATGAAGAGATGCTGTGAGCTGTATTATTCTGTGGGTCTTATTAAATTAAAAAAACAACACTAAACTGACCAAAAAGCGAACATACGTACTTTGGTTGGCCATATGAGCTTCAGCATATTGAAATGGATTTATTTAGCAGCGCCCATTCCTCCGGCACCTATGGAAATATGAGAACATCTGTAACACCATAACTGCCTCTCCTCTAACCAGCCCCTGAAAATGACTCCTTTTTAAATACTCAGACTTTGATCCATTTGTTTAAATTATGTGTGAAAAGTCTTTAAGGGCTAAATTATTACATTCTCTTGCACCGTTTATATGAGCCAAGAGCCAAAAATTAATTGGCTGGCTAAACCAGACAAAGTCTTTCAGGATGGAGAAGGACGACATTAAATGAAATTCAGCGACAGGGAGGCGAGGAGCTGAGCTTATCTGACAGAAGCTGCTGGAGGCACATTCACCACAGTTTCCTGCAGTCCATCATATAAGGACCTAAGTACACTGAAAATTACAGCACATTTAGCTGTAGATGACAAAGAACAGATTGAGGAGGAGTTAACTTAAAGAAATTTGTTTTCTGGGTTAAATGTGGCAGCTCAGAATGGGTTAAAACTTGATAATATAAAGCAATGTAGTTCTAAAATAGACATTTGAAGGTGCATAAATAGTTTGTTTTGTAAACTATTTATTTAGTAGTTGTCATGTCTACGTTGTAAACTGGAAAAGCACTTGGAGAGCACAGACCTCCCCCAAGCAGCACAGTTCCCTATCGCCCAATGATAAAGAATCCTTTGAACAATTCCTGGATCCAGACGGTGATCCGGATCAACACCAAAATTGAATCACTTCTTCCTTTTCCCATGCTGAACATTTCCTGAAAATTTCATCAAAATCCATCCATAACTTTTTGAGTTATTTTGTTCACAGACAGACAGACAAACAAACTCTCCCGAAAACATAACCTCCTTGGCGGAGGTAATAAGTACAATTTCAACCTTATGGGTCTTTTAAAACATGGTCATAAAGTGTAGAAATATCTTAAATCTTGCACTGGGTGTAAGTCTAACTACAGGTACTCCACATAACGTTATTTTTGGTGCTAAGGCTGTTAGCAAAGCAGATGATCCCCGAGCTGGGGCAGGGCCTTTCTGTGTGTTTGCATGTTTTTCCTTTACATGTGTGGATTCTCTCCGGGCACTCTGGCTTCCCACAGAACAAAAAATGCTCATAAGGTTGACTCTAAATTGCCATTGAGCATGAGAGTGAATGGTTGCCACCCGTGTCTCTGTGAGTTTGACTGGGGACTGTTTCAGGCTCCAGCCCCCATAATCCAGAAGGGGATAAGAGGTAAAGATAATGGATGGATGCTTAATATACTTCACTAGTCCATCTTGGACAGAGCCCATAGAAAGAGTTTGGGGATGTCAGAAGCTTTCAGAGGCATAATTGGCAGGTGATTGGATAATTGTTCTGTCAGTCAGATAACGTAGTTGACGGGCGCAGGGGTACTACACAATGTTAGTCACTACATAAAACTGACTTTCATCAAAACAAGGTGGAGTGAAAGTATCTTTCTATAGAGAAGTGTATAGAGTTGTCACTTGTTCTTCATTTAATGAAGAAATGTGGTCATGATCTGATAAAACTGCTACTGAGGCTGTCAGCATCAATGCTAATCGCTATACATGCAGTCACTTCCTGCTGTTTTCGCACTTGTAGCTCCCAGCTCTTCATCTTGAAGATGCTAATCTGTCAGTCCTGCTTTGGGCTGATCACAATCGCTGTAGATGGATCTGCCTGACACACTGAGAGTAAGGTGGATCCAGCTGCACTAGGTTCTTCAGAACAATACATAGCAATAATTTCAATGCCTTTTGGAGAGGATTTTGGGTTTTAATAAGTGTGCACTTCTCCCCACTCCCTGTTGGATGTGTAAACCAAATGACTGCATGCAATTTTGCATAATGTAGTGGTAAAAAGATCCCATGTTCTGCAAAATAAATTTTATTTGCTTTTAACGTTGACAGAAGGAGGTATGGGAGCAGAAGAACTTGTCACTTGAAAGAAAATGCTCTTTAAAAGCTGTTTTGACTTCCTAGGGTTATGTCACAGTGTACAGCCTTCATCTACCTGCACTTTTTCTGCTTGTCACAGGCAGACACCATGATTGTTTTTAGTCTGCCCTGTCCCCCCCCCCCCCAACACACACACACACACACACACACACACACACACACACACACACACACACACACACACACACACACACACACACACACACACACACAAATGAACTGTTGTTTGGACAGCCAATCACCACAGAGCTCATTATCCTAGCCTTCTCATCTTCTTAGATTCAAGTATTTCCAAATGGGAGGGAAAAAGAGCTGCATCTGATCCTCATTTTTCTGAATGGTGGGCCAAAACATCACATCAATCAGATTGTTTTTAGTCTGCCCTGTCCCCCCCAACACACACACACACACACACAAAGTTTCATTTTGGCTGTAATTTTTCCGGGAAAGTAACTGAATGGTGGGCCAAAACATCACATCAATCAGAAACATGTTTTTCTTTATGCTCCACTGTGTCTGTGTTATAAAACTGCTTATAATAGTAACTTGGTGATAATAAAGCTGCTGTCTCTAATCAGCAACTTGACTGTCTTTTAAGTCATCATAAATGTGCCATAGCCAACCATATTTTTCCTCCACACATTTAATAAAAATGTCAGTAATTTCCATTTTGAAAATAACCACTTCTTTGAGCCGAACTGTAATAAAGATATATAAAAAAAATATTTTCAGTATTGGGCTATGATTGTCGTTTTTTTGTCATAGCAGCTAAATAATTTTGCTTTTTTTTAAATAGTCCTTTGTAGGGACATGCTGGGGCTGGGCCCACGATTTTTTTGGACTTTGACATTTTGGATTTTTTCAGCCTTCCCCAGTCGGACTAACACAAGCCACTGCGCTGCGGCCACCGGCCAACTATTTTGTCAGCTGCGTGGCCGTGAGGTTCGTGATTGCGGTTGCTTGTGTTCATCCGACTGAGGGCAGCTGCTGATTGATAATTTCAATGCCTTTTGGAAGGATTTTTGGGTTTTAATAGAGTGTGCACTTCTCCTCCCTGTTGGATGTGTAAACAAATGACTGGCCTGAATTTGCATAATGTAGTGACCGAGATCCATGTTCCTGCAAAGTCATCATAAATGTGCCCAACCATATTTTTTCCTCCACATTTAATAAAATTTAAAATGTTTCCATTTTTTTCCATTTGAAACTTCTTTTCTTCTTCTGTAATAAAGATATAAAATATATAAAAATATTATTGCAGTATCAGTATGTGTTTTTTTTGTCATCAGCAGCTAAATAATTTTGCTTTTTTTTTTTTAAATAGTCCTTTGGCAAGGACATCTTTCAACATCCAGGGGCGCATCATACTCATGAGGAACAGATCAGACAGAGGGGGAGAGGGGAGCTTTCATAGGTTGCGAGTGCACAGTTAGGGCGTGAAGAGAGAGATACAAGAGGGGTGAGTAGCAATGGCTGAAAAAACAGCCCAAAAAGAATAAGGTCAGAGGAGAAGAGTGAAAAAGAAGGGTTATGACTATGAAAAGAGCCAAGACCCGGTCATTGGTGTTGCTTCCGACGGAGGAACTCCGCGAATTGAAAGACCTGAAACGGACGTGGATGTGCTGTCTTTCTGCTGGATAGGTACAAACATTATTAGGTGGAAGCCTACATAACAGTAATAGCCACGGGCATTCATCTATTGTTCAATCTGCCAAATGTACTCGTTGTTGTGATGTTATCTTTAATGAAAGTCGAAGCTGTTCGACGATTCAGGTTACCTTAGCTACGCTGGTCAGCTACGAGTTTCACGGCTGCTTCATGACGATGCCCTTCCATCAGCATTCGGGGTTGGAGCCAGGGTGAGAAAGATGAAGGGAGAGGGTCTAAATTGCTTTTGTAAACAACCTCTCCACTCATTTTCTCATCGCTGACTACACCTTTAACAGACACAGAAGATATGATGTAAACGGTCAAACGGACCAGGAGATGGAACCGACATTCACATTACCATGCCATTTACTATATGTTTTTTTTTCTTTATTTTGGTGTTGGATGTTTAAAATAAAAGGTCAAAAAAACAAAAAGAATAAGTCTGATATTTTAAATATGTGAGGCTCATTTCTGTGCTTCACTTCTTATACTCAAATATATTAACCTTTGTTCAACTTCTGTGGTATGACAGAACTTGTGTTTTAGCTTTCTACTTAGTTACTTAGCCTATAAGGAAACTTACCAACCATTAGTGGATGTCGCTGTCTTATCTGTCTGCACAGGTTTGAAGATGCAGCACCGTCGGGCATTCATCTTATTGTCTAATCTGCCAAAATGTACTGTTGTTGTGATGTTATCTTTAATGAAAGTCGAGTTGTCTGACGATTCAGGGTTACCTTAGCTACGTTGGTCAGCTACGCAGTTTCTACGGCCGTTTCCATGACGATGCCCTTCCATCAGCATTCGGGGGTTGGAGCCAGGGGTGAGGTATGAAGGGAGAGGTGGGTCTAAATTCGTTTGTAAACAACCTCTCCACTCATTTTCTCCCTCATCGCTGACTACACCTTTAACAGACACAGAAGATATGATGTAAACGGTCAAACGGACCAGGAGATGGAACCGACATTCACATTACCATGGTCTGATGTTTTATATCAATTTATTGAGTGCAGAAATGTCTTCTTGGTCATTTGAAAAAGGTCAAAAAAACAAAAAGAATAAGTCTGATATTTTAAATATGTGAGGCTCATTTCTGTGCTTCACTTCTTATACTCAAATATATTAACCTTTGTTCAACTTCTGTGGTATGACAGAACTTGTGTTTTAGCTTTCTACTTAGTTACTTAGCCTATAAGGAAACTTACCAACCATTAGTGTTCGTTTATAACACTGTCTGCACAGGTTTGAAGATGCAGCACCAGTGTTGTGTCAATTCACTCTTAAAATAAGCCTAAGACCTAATCCTTATCAAGTTTTTTTTTTTACCCAAAGTGAGGCCATAAAAAGGTTAATTAAGCTAAAATTTGCAATTAATATCAAGATGATGAATTTTCGACTGAAAAAAACAGTGAGGGGTTGTGTTTTAAACTGGATTATAATCTATGTATAAAAGATGCAATTATTCTTCGTTGCAATATTACAAGTATTTTGCAGTTGGTATGCAGCAGATATGGTTTGAGTTATATTTGAGCTATATTTATTTCAAGTGAAAAGAACTGCATGCAGAGAAAAGTCAGGGAGGGAAGCACCAAAGAGAGGGAGAACACACTTGTTTAAATCTTACCAGGTGGTCTGATGTTTTATATCAATTTATTGAGTGCAGAAATGTCTTCTTGGTCATTTGGGAAAAGGATTTTAAGGATACTGGGTGAAAAAAGACATGAAACATGACATGAAAATGGTGAAAATCTGTTGTTCTTCAGCTTTTCCTTTCTTTCTCTTCTTTGAGTGAAAGCATTACTTAAATCAGTGAATCTTTCAGTCATGTTATGTGCTACTTAACTGAAATCAGTGTTTATTTGGTCGAATGTTTTACTTGAATGATCAGACTTTGTGCAAGAGGGAATGGACGGCTTGTGCACCGTAATTGGTCAGATGTCAGGTTGTGCATGAATTTCACTCAAAGTTAAACGTCAAATACTTTATGGAACAAGTACCTATGTTCAAAAAAGAGGCCCGCTTCACAGATTTATGAATGGTAGATTGAAAATTAAAGCCACATTTTTTAAGTGGTTATACAGTAGTTCAGAGAATTTTCTAGTGGGTGGCCCATACAGCATTTATTCGCTTATCCCGTAGACTACACCACCGATTCAAACAGCAGCAAACAAAAAGATATCACGCTTTCTTTGCCCAACAGTTTAACTCAGCAGACAGAGCTCTAAACTCCTGCTGCCTTCGTACATATGAGCATTTGATCACAGCCTCAAGAGTGAACTACACTCGTATGTTAGAAAAATTAGTGTGTAGTTCACCAATCATCAAGTTTGAGTTTGTTATATTTACTGTTGGTACTATGAAGTAGCATGCACCAGCTGCTGCATTGCTTCCAACGGGCAGTATAACCGGATGTAAACAAAGGACCCTCTCCAGGTCTGGAGCACTTCTTTGATGTATTTGGTTTTGCTTCATTTTTGCTCTTGCAGGTGTTTTCTGGGTTTGATTGTTTTAGGCTTTGTTTCATTTCTTACTTCAGTCACATTTCTGCTCTTGCAGGTGTTATCTTGTCATTAAACTGCACTGAGCTGTTTTCCCTCATTAGCCACTGTAAAAGAAAAATGTTATTTTCACTAATTGCAATAAAAAAAGCACTTGATTGTGTCTGTGATGGATTGTTACATTTATTGATTTATTGTTATGTTGCCTTTGTAAAGGAGCACCTTCCTCCTTTTCCTCCTCCCTCCCTCCCTCTGTGCTCCTGCTCTTTCTAGCTGCAGGTGGAGCGTCCATGGATGGTAATATTATTGTCTAGTTTCATGTGTCTTTAAGGCACCAGCTGACTGAATGATATGAAATGATTGGATTGCATTTGTAGCATCTCATAGAAACAGCATGGATTGGCAGTATTTTCATTACAAAACAAAGAATTTTAGGTGAGCCATATTACACTCTCATATAATTTCCTGACCAAAGCAGTGAGTAATTACAGTCAGCACAGAAAAATAGATGTACAATGGGAGAATCTATGGCAAACAATGCTTGTAATGCTAAAATTACAAAAATGCTAAAAGAGCTTGCCACAATATAGAGCAACAGATACAAGCTAAAAGATCAAAAGTCCAATTTTGCATGTCCAGCTATCATTTCAAAACATGTTTTATCTTGCTGTCAATACTTTGTTTTGCAATGATGTGTTGTGAAATTATTGTTAAGCCACCACTTTTAACTGACAAACAATGACTCTGCAAACGAACCTCTAACCCTGGCATACTGTGGAAAGCTTTCAGTTATGCCCTACTCCAGTGCTTTATCCACTTTAGCCTACCTGGATGAATTCTGTTCATTTTTGGCCAGATTTATAATCATCCACCTGGGAACATCTCGAATATAGTGGTTCTTCTCACCCTTTGTTAGTGAAATGATTTTCAGGTATAAATTGGTTCATTGTCATGATCACTGTTTTCTGTGTTGTCAAGTTATCCGTTTTGTCGTTCTGTTTTATGTTGGTTCATGTGTTTGTGCTACTTCCTGTTTTATTTTGAAACTCACATTTCTCTCTTGTCTCTGTAGGTTCACTTCCTGTTCAGGCTTGTCACCCCTGCTCCCTGATTGTCCCTTCCCAGCTGTATCTCATTACCCCTCATTACCTCTTGTATTTAACCTCCTGTCTCCTTTTGTCTTGTGCCGGATTGTTAGCTCAAAGTTTCTTTCTATGTATTCTTTCTCTCAGTCACAGTCACATTTTTGAAACCCCTTTGTTCTTGGACCACGTCTCTCGTCTCATGTTTTTGATACCTCTGCCCTGTTCTTTTGCTTGTTTTTGTGTACCGACTTTGGACTGTGTGAGAACCTGATTTTTGTGTTTCGACCTTTTGGACTGCATTAAAGACCCTGAATTCTGCCTCTGCCTCCATTGTCTCTTTTTGAGAGTTTACGCCATTGTTCATGACACTCATCTCCCCCTAAGTTTATCTCTTATACTATCAGTTTATCTTCTTCATTAGGTGGTAACCATACTTGACAAAAGTGGATGCTTTGCCAAAACCTAGATCAGATTTAAAAAGTTAAAAAACACTTAAAATATTTTGAGTCAAATTTTGTTAAATCTGACTGAGACTGCTTTCCTCCAATTGACCTTCAGGAACAAAATTCTGTAGTCTCCTCCTCCAAACTATCAATCTGCCGTTTAGAGCCTAACTAAACTGATCAAGGATGTCTTTACCTGAATTTGTTCATCCTTTTTGGAGACAATCAGTATATCTTTAACTACAGGCTACGTGTAATATTCTGTCATTTGAAGGAGCTCTAGTCAGACCTCATCTTAAAAAACCTACCCTTGATTAAGGCATATTAGCTGAGTACAGGCTGATATCAAACCTCCGATTTCCCACATAATCTCATCTCCAGATAGTGGATAGTGGACTTCTGTCTGTACTTGTCTTGCTAGTTGATAGCGCAGCTTTAGACACCATAGAATAAATCATCACCTTCTTCTACAGCGATGAAAGGAATATCCCTGTGTGTTCTGTGTGCACAAGTCAGATACAGAGATCCCCAAGGTTCTTTGCTCAGTCCAATTCTCTTCTCCCTATGCTTCCCCTGATGTGATGAGGAAACACCGTTAATATTCATTGTTTCCCTGATTATACTCATCAATGAGGCCAGGTGAGACAAGTCAGTTATCTATTTTGTAAAGTAGAAGAGTGTCTGAAGGACAATTAGGATCTGGATGACCTGAAAATTTCTTCTTCTTAACTCAGACAAGACAAAGGTCACTGTGCTGGACCTCCGACACCGTAGAAAATCTTTTCTAATAATTTTAATGCCCTACATGGCATCAACCTGGCATTGAACACAACTGTTAGAAATTTTGGTGTACTTTTCACTATTTCACAATATTGCTAAAATCAGGTCTATCCTGTCTTAGAGTGATGCTGAAAAGCTAGTCCATGATTTTGTTGCCTCTGGTAACAGACTGGATTATCATAATTCTCTTTAATCAAGGAGTTCCAGCAAGATGTTTAAGATGCTTCAGCTAGTTCAAAATGCTGCTGTACAAATACTGACTAGAATTAGGTGGGGAGATCAAATTTCTCCTGTTTTAAGTTCTCTGCACTGGCAGAGAATTGTAATAATACTTTCAAGAAACTAGAGCTGTAAGTTACTATAACTCTTTCTGTAACACTACTATATGCATAACAGCATGCATTGACATGGAACAATATACCTGAATAATTATCTGAATGTTGTGCTAAAATGTTCTGGCCTGAATTCTGATGATTAAGTATTCCACTTGCATTTGTGTCAAAAGATGAACATTTTTATTTAAAATTTCTCAAGAGAGTTTCTTAGCTGATCTACCTTTGTTACCGAACAGGGATCATAATAGCCAAAGTGCTACAAGAAGACAGAAAGGCAACAAATGTAATCATGAATATAAAAAGGGGCAAGGCAAAGATGTCCTCTCTCTTCAACATTTTTAATTTTCAACGAAACCATGAACAGTAGCCATCCTTCAAAACAATAAAGTTAAAGGAATACAATCTCCCACAGCAGATCCTAAAATCAACCTTTATGCAGATGATACATTGTTCTATCTAGAAAACCCTCTTAAATCACTGAAAGAAACTTTTACCCTCTACTTTAAAAGAGGTCATCACCTGGAAAACAAATTTTTGCTGGTACTTACATGTATGTTGTAGTTGTACCTCTGTTGAAACTCGCCTGAAAATGTAAAGGTTAAAGGCAGCCACGTTTTTTGTTTGGTGTCTTTGTTTCAATCTCTTGCAGTATGTTTCAGAACATGAAATTTTATGCATATTCTTCAGCTGACGTAATCACAGGAGACTCTTCACATAAGCCTAACCGACTATCCATAACATGAAAACTGGCTACCTGAAAACCACACCTTTCATTTCCTGCTTAGCCTGTGAACCAGAGGGACATAGGGCACAATGGCTCAACGATGGCATCATGGCAATTATTCTTCTGTTGATCAACATAAAAGTTTTTTTTTTCATCCCAGCCTCAGCAGATCAAACCATTAAGGATCAGTGGATTAACTTTATTTCTAATACTAATGTTCCTACCACTCTTTCTGCCTCTCTGCTTGTTTGCAAGAACCGCTTTACACTGAAGTGTATTTCCAATATCACCATAACCATGTAACCATAAAAATGACCATAAAAATCACTTTTTTGACACAAGGTAGTATTGGAACATTCCTAAACCCCAAATTCCACATAACAAAAAAAAGTGCTGCACCGTGCAGCACCACGCAGCGCAGCAGAGCGCTCTGACAGACAAACCCCACTGAAAGCTGTGCGCAGAGCAGCACTGCGGCACACAGCCCTGTAGGGGGAGGGCTGATCCCGGAGAGCCACAGGCTTTCATGAGAATAGCGATGTCACATGCTCATAAAAAAGTTATAGACTGAGAAAAGAAATAAACGACACCTCACTTCACTTATCTAAAAGGTCCCTCTGCTGGTCCCAACTACACAGCTTTGTGATTTATCTGCCTCTCTTTCTGCCTATGTCCATGTAGAAAGGATGTTTGGTGTCATGTATACAATGTTATATATTTCCGTACCTGAATGATTCACTTTTCTTTGTCCAAAGTGTCGTGTTGCGTGGAGCCCATTCTCAGCTGTCATTGGGCGAGGCAGGGCACACCTTGAACTGGTCGCCAGCCGATTGCGCAGGCCACATAGAGAGAAAGACAACCATTCACACTCACACTCATACCTCAGTGACATTTTGAGTCACCAGTTAACCTAATGAGCATGTTTTTGGTCTGTGGGAGGAAGCCGGAGTTCCCAGAGAGAACCCACGCATGCACAGTAAGAGCATGCAAACTTCACACAGAAAGGCCCTGCCTGACCCTGGGACTGAACTGGAGACCTTTTTGCTATGAGGCCGAGCACTACCTGCTGTGCCACCATGCCACAGCACTAAACCTGTAACAACTAATCAAATGATACTGATATTAACCTTTAACACGTAAATATTTTTGAACTTTTACATTTGTTTTGTTTACATTGTTTTTGCAGTTTTGCTTTTTCTCTGGGTCATATCTTGCTTCTTTAAGTACTTCTTGTAGTTTGGTTATTTTATTTTATTTGTTTTATTCATGCTTATTTTTTTTTTGCCAGTTTTTCCTTTACTGCTGAAACAATACTGCCATATTGAGATCTTTGCTTATTGTATAACTAGGCCCAAATAATATAATAAGATAATTCTACTAGCTAATGTTCATATATAATAATATTAATATATGAAAGGATGCCCTACATCTTCGTCCTCTACTCGCTGTCAGTGTGTTCTGTTCTACACATTGCAATCAAATTAAAGGAAACTAATTGGATGTGAAAGTATGTGAACAAAATGCACATAATGCAAGGAAAGTAACCTCTGCTTTGATTTATGTTCTGAACCAGCTTTTACACAGAGTCACAATCAAAGTTCGTTATTTACTAGCCTGAATATCAATTATTGATCACATTAACTGCTTCTGCTAATGTATTGTGAGTGTTATCTTGCAATCTGGTCTGCAGACCTGATGCACAGACCAGTTGTTTACTGTTCATGTACTGCAGCATGCTTATATGCTAAGCTAACTCCATTGGACAACAGACACACTGCACAGTATTTTCTTTTCATTTCAACTTGTAGTGATCCCACACTTGGGATACTTTCTGCCGTTTATTCTGCAGATTCTCTTCTTTCTCCTCTCTTTTCTCTTCCTGCATGATGTTACAATCCACGCTGCATATCTACGGTACAGCGACGCAGCAGCCTGTTGCGGCACACAGAAACGACTGTCCCTGTCAAACACTGTGCACTGTATAGAGGTCCGGATTTAAACGAGGCCTTGAGGCACATAATTTGCCCCAAGGATATTTTGTAATCATATTACCCAGGTTATCTGAGGAATCATTTCAGCCCCATACGCATGCATGTTTGTGAGTATAAGTATTACTGAATAAATAAGAAAATTCATCTGAACATTGTTATTAACAAAACATAATTACATTAGTACAATATGTTAGTTTTCAAAGGATCTATTTCCTATTACTTGTTGATTAGGACACAAGCAGTGACTTTGTGAAAACATCTTTGCCATCAATTTGTGAGGGTGAGTTGTGTGGCCATTTGCTCCAGCCCATGACCCTGAAGGGATGAGCGGTATAGATAATGAATTATGTAGCTGCGGGGCCGGACTGGCTTTTCTCCCTTGGGGATGAGCTGCTGTGCATCAGCGAGCAGTTTCCTTTGCACTGTAGTGGGGCTCCCGATCAGTGGTGCCTGTTGTTGGGGCTTGTGGGATCTGTCTTTCTTTTCATTCTCACATTGAAAAGGACAAAAAAAGAAGGAACAAGGAAGAAATCCTAAAACTGGAAATGGAGCTCTCACTAAAATGTAAGGTATGGGCCCACAATAGTCCAACATCCTCCTCTGGGTCTGGGAGTTGACAGGAAAAAGCTCTGCTGCCTTGACCTGGGGCCAGGGCCCACATCAAGGTCTGAGCACATCTTCAACAACAACAAAACCTTTTTATCCTAGTGTGTGATATGTTTAAATGGATGTGTAAGGGGTGGGGTGATCTGTGCTTAACTTGCCCCTCCCTTGTTGCCATCTTCTGCCACTGGAGTCTGCTTTTTACCTGCCAAGAAGGTTGTGTTGTATCTGTTTGTTTGTTTTAGCAAGATTACACAAAAAATACTGGACAGATTTGTTGAATTTCTCAGGAGATGTTGGTAATGGTTCAACTTAAAAATGGTTAGATTTTGGTGGTGATCCAGATAACAGCCATTAACAAACATTTTTCCTCGAGAACTGTTTAACTAATAATGATATTAACATGAATATCATTATTATTATTATGATTGTTATTATTATTATTATCATTATTATTATTATGAGTAGTAGTAGTAGCAGTAGTAGTAGTAGTAGTAGTAGTATTATGTATCAATTTTTCTGTTGTTTTCTGTGCCCATCCATTTATAGAACTTATTTTATAAGCTTTTGGTTCACTCCTTTCCTTATCCAATCAAAATTTAACCTTCCCTCTCGATAAGCGCAACATCTGATATGCAGAAATGATTGTTTGTGTACATTGTCTTATATCTTGATTTTTTTCTTCTTTTCTTTCTTGTTTGATTCTTCTAAACATGTCAATGTCTGTCATTTGTTTTGGATTGTTTTCTGAGTGCCAGAGTGGCTCAAATGATTGTTCATTACAGCCAAGGTGTGCAGAAGAGCCTTTTTGCACACAATATGTTGTCTTCAAGGCTTTATGACCTCCACTTTGGAGTTAGGAGGATATCTGTATTAACAAGAGAAGAGCTGCTGCAGATGTAAACCATCACATTGTCTGTATCACTCATCAAACAGATTTTCATTCTTTAATTTCCCGAAGATAAACTGAAAAAATGTTCCAAACCTGAAGGCCTAATGACAGATTGTCCTCAAAGTGAGTGATAATGATTTGTCAGAAAAAAACAAGCGGAGTGGAGGAGGCTGTTACCACAACATTGCGTACTATGCATATTGCATGTGTGTCTCTCTCTCTCACACACACTCACATGCACACACAATCATTACTGTTGTGTATTAGTATTGCGTGGAGGAATAAGTGATGTGAGTCGGTTATTTCCAGATCAACTTTATTTTTCAGAAAAGGTAATGCACTCAAAAAAGGTTTCTAAGTTGCGTACTGTGTATGGAGAAACCACATGGGTTCTACTGTATCTAATGTACTTAGTGGCCATATGGAGCTCAGAGGTTGGCGCTGTATAAAATCTCGCCTATGGCGCAACATTGGATAGAGCCGGCTCTGCCTGCAATACAATCTCCATCAGAGCATTTCAGAATCCTATCAAAATATCCACATTAATTTGTTATTTTTCACTAATGTCAAATCCTGAAAATGCTGCCAAATGCCTGCAATTCCACCAAAATCCAGCCATTTTTGCTGATTTATCCATATGTCTTTAGTGGCAAATGCTTTAATCAGATTTAGATTTTTAACATGGCTCCAAACTGTGATGCTCCATTTGATAATCTCTGGAGATTAGCAGACGCTGCAAACAAGTGACAATATCTATTAAATCCTTTTTGTGTGATTTTTAACACCACAACTCCTTCAAATCTAATCAATATGCATTTTCACTTTCCTCTCCCTGAGGGGACCAGAGATTAGAAATTCAAAGCGCCTCACAGCACATGAAAGGATAAACAGAAGAAGACCTAAATGTCTCCTGGTGTGCCCCCCTCACATGAAAATGATAAAACATAAGAAGGCTTAATGTCTGCAAATGGTGACAGAAGGGTGTAGGCAAACAAGCCGAGCATAGCTGTGTGTTTGTGTGGAGCTTACGGTATGTGGTTTATGTCTCTACCTCATATGCTGGAAGAGAGCGTCAGTGGACCAGATAAGGGCTGATTGTATAATGAGAGAGAGAGGGAGAGAGGGGAGAGGTGCTTGTATAGCAGCTGTTGAAGTATTTAAACATGCAAGCAAAGGTGGAGCAAAGTCATTGTTCTGCAAGTCATAAAGAAGTCGAGTCTTTGGTCTCAAGTGCCAGGTACAAGTCCAAAGTTAATGGCAGGATGTATGAGGAGCTAAGAGCAGGTCAAAAGTGTTGTAATTTGAAAATAATAATAGAGAAGATGAATAAAGCCAAATTTAACACTGAAATGTCAATGTTATTCTTAATTTAAAAAACAAACGAACACTTCAAAAATTAAAAATACGTGTAAGAGAATTTTTCAATTTAAATATACCTTTGATTCAGCTCTGTGATTACTGTAACATAAAAGTCTGAAATGTATTTGCCTCTGCCATGGAGGTTAGGTTTTTGCCAGCGTATGTTTGTCTGTTTCTTTGTTTGTTAACAAGATGACACAAAAACCACTGGACAGATTTCACTGGAATTTTCAGAAGATGTTGGTAATGGCCCAACTTAAAAATGATTAGATTTTGGTGGTGATCCAGATCACCGCCATTTGCAAATGATCATTTTTGCTCAATAACTAAGTGATAATCATATCTACATGATTCATAGTGCTAGGTGTGGGTTTTCAGGGTCAATGAATAATGTTAGAATGGTAACTTCGTCATCGGACTGTTGCTTATAGATGTATCAACAGTGTGTGAGCTACCTTGGCAGAGGTTTGGGCTCTCTGACTGCTTTCTAGTCAAATATATGATGTGCAATTTTTTTCAGTCGCAGGATTAACATTTTATTTTATCTTTTGGTTTACAGATTACATTGTTTTTAACCCGTGATGGTCTAGAGTCAAGTTCTCAGGTTTGAGACCAGCAAAGACTGAGTCATATCACAAGTAAAGACAGATAGGTCATGGGAGGATATGCAGGTCCCAAGTCAAGTCCCAACAAAACAACATCCTGAATTTCCTTCTAATAAAAGACACACTAGTCCAAAACAAAGCCCAGCACCACCAGGTCAAGTCAGATGACATTATGACAAAAATCATGGGAGAAAACCGACAGGTCCCAAGTCAATTCAAATGTATAGATTTGGAAATCCAGTGTAAAGAAGACAAGTAAGAGTTAAGTCCCAACTAAATACAAAGTGAGTCCCCAGATATAGGAACATTAGTATTAAAAACAATTAAGTCCTAAATCACGTCCAAAGAAAAGCTCATCATTTCCTGAGTCAAGTCATTAAAAAAGAGAGATGATTTATAAGACAAGATCCAAGTAAGACAGGCATGTCCAGAATGAAATCCCAGGAAAAATACAAGTCCAGAGAACGGGTAACTATTCATCAAGCCTCACAAATGAACCCAAATAAGTTTCAAGAAAGGAAAGCCTTGTGGCAAGTCATGTGTTTATGAAGACAATGCCAAAGTCGTGACCCAATAAAAAGAAAAAAAACAAATAACATGGAGTAAAGGAAGACAAGTCCCAAGTCATGCCCTTTACAAACACAATCACCACCAGGTCATGTCAGGGGTGAAAACAGATAAGTTACAAGTCAGGTTTTGAGTAAAGACATACAAATTCTGAGCCATTTCCCATTCAAAGGCAGAATATCTTCAGCCAGGTCGGAAATTAAGACTAAACAGTCGCAAATATAGTCCCAAGTAAAAACAGACAATTCCCAAGTCATGACCCTCGCAAGCCCAAGCACCACCAAGTCATGTCAGAAGTGAAGATGGATAAAGTCAAGTCTTGAGGAAAGACAGACAAAGTTTGACCAAGACCCGATAAAAGACAAAATATCTTGATTCAAGTCAGAAGTTGTTGCAAATATAGCCCCAAGTAATAGCAGACATGTCCTGAGTCATGTCCCCTGCAAGCACAAGCACCAACCAGGTCATGTGTGGAGTGAAAAAAAATATGTGGCAAGTTAGGTTTTGAGTTGGGACTGACCGATTTCGAGCCATGTCCCAATCAAAGCAGTGAAGACAGGTCAGTTACGTGTCGACTAACGAGTTAAGACAGACAAGTCCTGAGTGATGTCCCTTAAAAACACAATCACCATTAGGTCATGTCAGGAGTGAAGAAACTGTATTTAGATGTGCATGTGTACAAGTAAGAGAGCAGAGAGGAAATAAAAGGAAATGCAGAGAGGATGTTTAACAAATACTTAGTCAAGAGGAGAGAGAGTGATAGAGTGAGAGAGAGAGAGAGAGAGAGAGAGAGAGAGAGAGAGAGAGAGCAACAGAGAGGGAGGGAGGAGGGTGGGGAGATCTCCAGGACTTCTCAGGAAACGTACCAGAAGTCTTTTATGAAAGGAGGCAGAGGACCTTCACTCCTACACTGAGGAAAGAGACCAGGAGGAGGAGGAGGAGAAGAAGACCCCGGGTGTTTATGTATGAGATCAGGGTGTCAAGAGAGAGGGACCGTCGTCTCTGCGGGTCACTTGATGAGAGAAGATGAAAAACCAAATCACCAATGCCATCTCTGACTTCTTCTTTGAGTACGAGACCCCGCGCCAGGTGCTGGTGAGGAACAGAAGAGTGGGAGTGGTGTGCCGGCTCATCCAGCTCGGGGTCCTGGCTTACATCATCGGGTAGGGGCCAGATGTTTGAGCTTTAATTCTAAAGGCTGTTCCGAGTTAAAACAGTGGAGGAGTTGGTTTTTGCTGCATGTTTAGGCTTGTTTTCAGTGACACAGTCTGACTGAGGGTAATGACCCGTCAGTGTGACCCTGTAAATTCCAACAAGTCAAGTCATCAGAGGATCAGAGGGAGAATCGGATGCAACAGCTGAAAGATTGTGTGTGAGAGAAAAGGACATGATAAAAAATAATAGTCCGTGGATCTCTTGAGTATTGTTTGAGTAACAATTTAAAAACGGAAAAAAATCCCTGACATTTATTCATTAAATATATTTAAAGATTATTGAACACACATTGCTACTGCTAATTAACAATTTCTCCAGAAGGCAGGTTTTGTTTGTTTTTATACCGTTTTACTGAAAATTCTGCAGAAACACTTTTTATGGCTCATACATTTTCTGATAAAACAAACAAAAAACTAGCTCATACATTTTCTAATAAAACAAACAAAAAACTAATAGTTTGAGAAATTGTGATTAGTAATTCTTGTTATATCAAACTATTAATATACCAATTATTTATTTCTATTTATTGTTATCATTTCATTAAATCTTAAGTAATATTATCTTTACAATCAATTAATTTTTTCAATTTCAGTTTCTGGTTTTGACTTTTTAGAAAATAACAAGCTGTGTATTTGGCTTTTTAATATAATAAAGAGCTGACAGCATATGGTGTGAGATTTCAGTGTGATCATATGAGCCATAATGTGAATAAAAAAGCTTGACAAACACAATTCTATATTTATTGAAATGGGAAAAATGTTTGTCCACCATGGATTCATCTATTAATTATAAACACAGCATTATACCTGTATGGTTGCAGGGGGGGCTTAAGTCCATCACAGCTGAAATATAAAGAGAGACACCTTAAACTGGTCACCAGTCAGTTACAGGGCTAGTGTTTGTTCTAATGAGATAAAATATATTAAAAGAAATATAAGCTGAAAATGTTCTATTTTAATAAAATCTAACAAAATATAAGCTACTAATGCTTCTATTTCAATAAATTATGAGCTAATATTTATTGTATTTCAACAAAATGTAAGAAAATATAAGCCAAAATGTGTTCTATTTCAGTTTAATATAAAAAGATATGCTAATGTTTGATCTATTTAAAAAAACATAAGAATAAAAATTAGAATAGAAACAGAATAAAAAACACAAGCTAATATTTGTTCTAAATCAAAGAAATAAGAGAAGATTTAAGATGTTTGTTCTATTTCAATAGTCAATAAAATAACAAAAGAGATCGACTGCCTACATTTTGGTAATCAATAAAGTATTTTGTTGAGTTTACACACAATATTGACAACAATGTGCAGTCACAGATTCTTAAACCTGGGTGCATCTTTATTAAGCTTTTTTTTAAAAACTAAAATATCATAAGTTAAAAAAACAGCTGACATAATATTGTGAAGCTATTATACATTTTATAATTTTTCATCAATAAGTCATGGAGAAATTTAAACGTACCTATTGGTAATGACTATCTATGAATGCATCCCTTAACCCTTAACCTGCAGTTATCCTGTTATGTATTGAAAGACAATATTGACAACAAGTCACAGATTCTTAAACCTGGGTGCATCTTATCTTTATTTTTTTTTTTAAAAAAAAAATGAGTTAAAAAAAAAAAACAGCTGACATGATATTGTAATCATCAATAAGTCATGGAGAAATTTAAACATACCTATTGGTAATGACTATCTATGAATGCATCCCTTAACCCTTAGCCTGCAGTTATCCTGTTATGTATTGAAAGACCAACAGTCCTGAGAGGTAAACATGATCTGACATCTTACGAGTGGCTCAGCAAATCAGAAGTCCAAACTGAAACTTGTCTGATCTACCAACAGTCCTGAGATGATGTGATGAAAATGCTCAGAAAAAATCAAACTGAGATCGACTGACACAGTTGTGACTGTGATGTCAGGAATATGAAAATCTGAGGCATGACATGGCAATTTTTCTCTCTCTGTCATTGTGTCACGTTGGAACAATGTCACTTTCTCACTTCACTAAAGAGGCAGAGAACATTGCTTTTAAATCCTCTTCACGTAGTCCAGGTATCTGCTTTTGTTCGTCTGTAATTACTCAAAGTCTATTTGTCTTTGTGTTTGCATGTGTGTGTGTTTGTGTGTGTGGGACAGTGTCAGTGTCTGTGCACCTCTAAGCAGCAGAACCTGAGGATGTTAGTGTGTTCAATTTCATTGCAGATGCAACCGAGAGCACTCAAAGAACTCAAACCTCCACCAAAGTAGCTCACATATTGCTGAACTATGAGCAGTTAGTTCTATGATAAAGTTACTATAGGGCTGAACGATATATTGCTATCATATCTATACTGAGATATGAACATTCAAGATATTATTATCCAATAAGCAATGATGTAAACCACATAGAATTCTTATCAGTAAAACTGCACTTTCCACATTCTTTTGTATTATGGTGTTTTATTTTTCTGAAAAATGATTGATTTTCACTGATATCATTATCGAGATATCTGGCATGGATATCGAGATATGGAAAATTTTCCACATTGTTCAGCCCTACATCCTAATATGATTCCTTGACCCTGAAAACCCACACCTAGCACTCAGAATCATGGTGATATTATTATTATTTAGTTATCAGACAAAAATGATCTTATGCTGATGGTTGTTATCTGGATCACCATCAAAATCTAATCATTTTTAAGTTGGGCCATTATCAACATCTGAAAATTAAGTAAGTGTTTTTTCTGTCATCTTGCTAAAAATCAAACAAACAAACATCTATACACTGGCAAAAACAATCTCTTTAGCGGAGGTAACACATTTATACAACGTTTAAATCAATGACGAGTTTCCACAAAGTGACAGTAAAGCATAACACAGTGGTTTTCAAATTATTTTTTCCGACAGTCACAGATATACAGCAGCTGCTACTCCAGTTAATGCTAGAATTGCTATTGTGGTCTGATCACAAGCCTGGTCATACCATGATTGTTCTCAAATATATGTTCTGTATGTTTTTTGAGACCTATGAGGTTGTTTAATGAAGTACTAAAGAGGAACAAGACATAATGATTCATTTACCAGAGGTGATTTTCCTGCCGCTGTTGCGTTTGCAGCATGAGCTGCAGCAGCCACAAGCGCCAGCAAACAGGAGTCACTGCACTTTCCACATTCTTTTGTATTATGGTGTTTTTATTTTTCTGAAAAATGATTGATTTTCACTGATATCATTATCGAGATATCTGGCATGGATATCGAGATATGGAAATTTTCCACATTGTTTAGCCCTACATCCTAATATGATTCCTTGACCCTGAAAACCCACACCTAGCACTCAGAATCATGGTGATATTATTATTAGTTAGTTATCAGACAAAAATGATCTTTTGCTGATGGTTGTTATCTGGATCACCACCAAAATCTAATCATTTTTAAGTTGGGCCATTATCAACATCTGAAAATTAAGTAAGTGTTTTTTCTGTCATCTTGCTAAAAATCAAACAAGCAAACATCTATACACTGGCAAAAACAATCTCTTTAGCGGAGGTAACACATTTATACAACGTTTAAATCAATGACAAGTTTCCACAAAGTGACAGTAAAGCATAACACAGTGGTTTTCAAATTATTTTGGTCAGGCACACATATGACTACACTAAAATCTCACACCATATGTTGTCAGTATAATCTTCAAGTGAGACACTTCAAAACAAGTTTAGGTTCAGTATTCTCTGATTTAATATTTGACTTAAATCTCAAATAGATTATTGAAGGTGAATAATGTCTGGTTAATTATACATGATCTGTGTCCTGATACTGCAATTGTTAATGAGTTTGCTTATGTAACAACAGCATCCAAGATGCATTGCTCCAGAATGCTTTGCAATCTAATGTAAGTTGACAGCTGTTGAGATGTGATGCTAGTCTGTTTAATGCGTGAATGATTCTGCAAAGTTAAGATTTTAGTTTTTTTCACCTGGTTTCTAGTCGGCCATTTATTTTCTGACTAGTTACACTGTCAGAACACCATACTTGTTAAAGACAGCCTCTGTATGGGGTGTTGCAGAAACTTAGCAGTCTATTATGTTTATTTCTGTTGACCAATTCCTAATAAATGTAAAAAAAATTGTATTGCTCTTGAAATATTTATGTAATGAGAATTAATATTACTGAAACTGATTAATCAGCATTTTTGTGCAACGATCAGGTTGTTTAAAGATGATTGTTAAAAAGACGATCAGGGTATTAATATAAATTTTCCTCTTTCTTCATTTTTGTATATCCTAATACATGATATAATTTGTGACGTGTGTAATATCCGATTATTTCACATAACTGTTTCAATTTCACAGCTGTGTTTAACTTCATACTTTTACTGTTAGGGGTTGCAGTTTCCCGTTTCTCCAGATTTTGTGCATACTGCAGGGTCAAAGCTACTGTAGAGGTTGTGCACATTCTCCTGTCAAGTTTGTTTTTTATAAATCCCAAACATTGCTTACAAGTGGTGTACAAGTGGTGTGTCAGTGTATAAAGTGAGCTTTAGAAATGAGGCCCCTGGTCTGTGATGATGGGGCACCTGCCGGAAAAGGACTTGCAAGTACGGAGTTAAGCACTTCACCTGAAGAATGTGGTGGGTAAAAGGCTGACCAGTGGGCCAGCAGATTTTTCATAGTGGGCCAGTTGTTTAGCACATAATCACCACAAATTGAAGCACACAGTGCCTCTAAGTGGTACTCCTTACATCAGGCATTACCAAATGGCGGACTCCGGTCCGGATCCAGACCAAGTGATGGTTCTGTCCGGACCCGTGACATTTGATAAATTAAAATTATTTAGGCACTTTTTCCGACAGTCACAGCTACACAGCAGCTGCTACTCCAGTTAACACTAGAATTGCTATTGTGGTCTGATCACAAGCCTGGTCATACCATGATTGTTCCCAAATATATGTTCTGTATGTTTTTTGAGACCTATGAGGTTGTTTAATGAAGTACTAAAGAGGAACATGACATAATGATTCATTTACCAGAGGTGATTTTCCTGCCACTATTGTTTTGCAGCATGAGCTGCAGCAGCCACAAGCACCAGCAAACAGGAGTCAGTGCTAAATAAAATGCCTGGGCAAAAACATAAGACCCTTGTCACCTTCAAGCTTTGCCACTGACCTGTGTGAGAAATACTGATGAGGGCTGAGAGCTTTTATGTTGTACCACGAGCTTATTCTGTTCTTTTCTCATTGTTTACTAATCAAGATGATCATTTGTTCGTGTTTTTTTAAATATTTCAGTTCTTCAACTTTTAGCACTAGTTTGTTTCCGAATGTTTCACATTTTGGAAGTTCTACCAATACTGTTCTATATATTTTATCAGCCTACGTGAGTGTGGGTTCAAGAGGGAGTGCGTGAAGGCGAGAGAAGAACCGAAAGACAGATAGACAGAGAGAGAGAGAGAGAAACTGGTACCTGCGCAAATACAATAATTGTCTTCCTACCACTTTCTTGTTACACTATTTTGCAACAGCACAGTGGAAAAACAGTTAGAGACGACAAATGATTGCAACCTACTTTTAAGAGTTAATTTCTTGCATTATGAAGATGTAGACCTTCATTTTTTAGGTTGTGACCTCTCTTTTTTAATAAAAAAGAAGAGGAAAATATTTAGTCAGTGCTCTGTATGCACTTATTTTTCCTAAAAAGAGCAACCTTTTATTTATCATTTTCTGAAGATGTTGACTTTTTTTAACTTGATGTGTAAGCATTCAATTCTTGGCTGGTACCTCTTAAATTTAAGAGAAGAAAAGGGTAATTTGGCTGTGTTTGCATTTTTTCTTATTCATTGTGTGTTTTTCTTTTTTAAATCTAAAAAAAAGCCTTAAAATTTGATTGGGAATATTTTTGTTTATGGTTAAAAGAGTAGGCTGTGCACTCAATGAAACATATCCTGCATTAAATATTGTTGGACCATGAAAATGTGGCCATAGGGGAATGCTATAAGATACAACTAGACTTTGGTTTGGATCTTTTATTGGAGGAAATTTAATCAACTGGACCTGTGACTTTTAATTGAATACTCCTGTCTTAGACCTTTTGGTTTTATTATTGCTTGCTTGGAGCTGCTTTGCCCATCCATCATTTCTTCTAGGTGTCTTCCTTGCCTGTTTGTTTACAGCAGACTAGATGCTTATGTTGTTGAGGTCAAGAGAGCACTGACTGATCAGGTTGTGCTGGGAGTGCCCTCTGCTGGATCAGATGGTTACACCATACTCGAACAGATATTCAAATATCAGTCCAAAGTGGCAGCTCGACAACACATATTCAAACCTGACAGGACACAAGATAAATGTATTATTAGGTACATTGCTGAGCTGTTCTCCAAAATATGGATAAATGTCTCTTTGGGCAGTAACAGCAAACCTCACACACAACATGGACCAAACAATACATTCACGTTGTCCATCTGGGCATTCACATTGTCCAACTGAGTGTGTTTGGGAATAGCTAGCCCGAGTGTGGAGGAAATACTACATTCATATTCATGCTAGTTTCCTGTAATTACCAAACCTACCTTTATGGGGTGAAGCTGTGCTCAGTTATCACTGAATGGAGCTGGTGCACGGGCTTTTTACTTTTCCATCTCGTCAATCTCAAATTTACTTTGACAATTGTTAAAACAATAGGTTTTGACTCTAAGATTTAAGCACTGTTGACCCTCAAACAGCACCTAGAGTATCATTTAAACTGCTAAATCATATCAGTGCTGTTTTTCTACTCTGCCTCTACGTTGATCCAACTGTTTGATTCTTTAAAACTTTTATCTTCAGTGTTTTTTTCATTTTGAACTAATGATGGCACAGCATAAGTTACGTTTTTTTCTCTTCTTTCAATTTTTTTTTTCTTTATTTACTTATTCATTTATTATTTGTGCATTATGGGTGTCATTTACCCTTGACATTGTTTCAGCATGTTGATTGTGCAAGTCATCTAGAATTAACATGACACAGACAGAAGCTGCCTTCTGCATATTACCAGTATAAATCAATCAATCAATCAATCAATGAAACTTAAATTGTATAATACTTTTAATGCAACCAAATGCTTTACATAAACACAGAACAAATAGGACAAAGTATGTGCAAAACAAACCTAAATTTATAATAATAAGAACAAACAAAACAAAACCAAAAAAAGCAATTTAAATGAATAAATACAAAACAAACACCATGATTGAAGCTTATGTTGGCGTTTCCACAGTTCAAATCAAGTTCTTTAAGGTTTTTCTATTTTTTAATTTATTTTATTTTATTTTTTATCTTTATTTATTTATTATTTATTGATGCATTCTAGGTGCCATTCATTCTTTACATTGATTCAGAGTGTTGATTGTGTTTGTCGTCTAGAGTTAACATGACACAGATGGAAGCTGTTTTCTGGATAGCACTTTTCATTTTTAAATAAACAGAGAACAAATGGGAGAAAGTATGTGCAAAACAAGTAACAATAATAAGAACAGATAAACCTAAATTAATATAAAATAGATGAAAAAACAAAAAGTAAAAACCAATAAAAAAGAAAAGACGAATAAACAACAACCTTGATTTGAGGTCATGAGGGCATTTCCACAGGTCAAAGTCTTTTTTTTCTTTGTATTATCTGTTTATTTTTGTTGCTTAAGGTTTGTTTGTTATGATTACTGATATTTAAGTTTGTTTTGAACATACTCTACTGTAAGTTTTCTGTTACGTAAAGCACATTGTTACATGAAAAGTGCTATGCAAATAAAGTTTAATTGATTGACTGATGCTGATTATTTGTAGAATGCAGCTTCCATCTGTATCACGTTTACTTTAGATAACGCTCACAATCAGAGCATTGAATCGATGTAAAGGACAAAGCAGCCATCATGCAGTATCGGGATAGTTCATTCCAAGTTTATCTCCGGCCTTGTAAATTACCAGGATCATTTTACAGTGTTATTTATAGCATATAGTTTTTAACCCTAGCACACTAACACAGCAGTTAGGAACACAATCACTGATGCATGATTTCTTTTACCTGATTCAATATACCTGATTTAAAATACACCATTTTGCCAAAGGAATTTGCCCTTCTGCCTTGACCTACATGACATATGAACTTAAGTGACATACCATTCCTAATTCATAGGATTCAATATGACGTTGATCCACCCTTTGCAGCTATAACAGCTTCAACTCTTCTGGGAAGGCTATCCACAAGGTTTAGGAGTGTGTTTATGGGAATTTTTGACCATTCTTCCAGAATATGTGAGGTCATACACTGATGTGACGAGAAGGCCTGGCTCTCAGTCTACACTCTAATTTATCCCTAAGGTGTTCTATCGGGTTGAGGTCAGGACTCTGTGCAGGCCAGTCAAGTTCATCCACACCAGACTCAGTCATCCATGTCTTGATGGACCTGCTTTGTGTACTGGTGCACGGTCATGTTGGAAGAGGACGGGGCCAGATCTAAACTATTCCCACAAAGTTGGGAGCATGGAATTGTCCAAAATAAAGCTTTCAGAGTTACTTTGACTAGAAGTGAGGGTCCAAGCCCAGCTCCTGTAAAACAACCCCGCACCATAATCCCCCCTCCACCAAACTTTACACTTGACACAATGCAGTCCGACAAGTATTGTTCTCTCGGCAACCGCCAAACCCAGACTCCTCCATCAGATTGGAAGATGGAGAAGCATGATTAGTCACTCAAGAGAACACGTCTCCACTGCTTGAGAGTCCAGTGGCGGCGTGCTTTACACATCTGCATCCAGGGCTTTGCATTGCACTTGGTGATGTGAGGCTTGGATGCAGCTGCTCGGCCATGGAAACCCATCCATGAAGCTCTCTGCACTGTTCTTGAGCTAATCTGAAGGCCACATGAAGTTTGGAGGTCTGTACGATTGACTCTGCAGAAAGTTGGCCACCTCTTCGCACTATGAGCCTCAGCATCCGCTGACCCCGCTTCGTCAGTTTACGTGGCCCACCACTTTGTGGCAGAGTTGCTGTTGTTCCAAAACACTTCCGCGTTCTTATAATACAGCTGAAAGTTGACTGTGTAATATGTAGGAGCAAGGAATTTTCATGCCTGGATTTGTTGCACAGGTGGCATCTAATCACAGTTCCACGCTGGAATTCACTGAGCTCTGAGAGTGACCCATTCTTTCACTCATGTTTGTAAAAGCAGTCTGCATGCCGAGGTGCTTGATTTTATACATCTGTGGCCATGAAAGTGATCAGAACACCTGATTCTGATTATTTGGATGGGTGAGCAAACACTTTTGGCAATATAGTTCACTTCTCATCCAAATATATGGAATAAAAAAAAAACTCATGGCTTATTAGAATACAATTAATTCATTCCCCAGTATGCAACATCTCATAAAATAAAAAAGGCGAGAAGGAAAGCATCATAAAATAAAGCTCAAAAATTAGGAAAAAAATAGAGAATCATTAATGAAAAAATCCTTTAAATAATGGCCTGTGAATGCACAGTCTCCATACATCACTGAAAACTATGGAATAAACAGAAATAAACAAAAAATAGCCAGTGGTGGCTCTTGACAAGTTTCTCAGGGGATCAACAGTTGCAATGATGGCTAAGATGACCCATTACATGGATAAAATAATAAGAAATAACAGTTAGATTGCTAACTTTACAGTGCTACATTGCATTGGTGAATTTGGTCGTCCTGTTCAACCACTATGGTAACACTAGACATAAAATGTACAGAATGTACAGTATTTCTGTTCAGCCATATCAAATAAAATAAAAATCAAATAAAACTGTAATGCCCTTCTGTGTTACCACATATTGTTCTTGTGGAGTTGTTGGTTTTTGCTGTTCAGTGTAAGGGAGACTGTCAATCTCCTCAAAGTTTCCAGGGACACACCCGCCTATATGCCACACTGCTTATTGCAATTAGAGGCGCAATATGTGCTCAGCTACCAAACTGTGTGGGCATGTTAGTGCTGGCATTTGTTCATTCATTCATTTTCTATACCCCTTTATCCCTTTCGGGGTTGGGGGGTGCTGGAGCCTATCCCAACAGTCATTGGGCGAGAGGTGGGGTTCACCCTGAACTGGTCGCCAGCTGATCGCAGGGCCACATAGAGAGGTGGACAACCATCCACCCTCATACTCATACCTTACGGGCAATTAAGAGTTACCAATTAACCTAATGAGCATGTTTTTGGTTCGTGGGAGGAAGCCGGAGTGCCTGGAGGGAACCCATGCATGCACAGGAAGAACATGCAAACTTCACACAAAAAGGCCCCTGTCTGACCCGAGAATGGAACCGGGAACCTTCCTGCTGTGAGGCACATGCACTACCTGTACACCGTGCCACCCTGCTGGCATATGATTAGAGCAAGTTCTTTGAGGATAAGGCTGTTAGGAGTGGGATCTCCCGTTCTGGGGCAGCCACCCCTGAAAGTAGCATTTTCGAAGAGAGGAAAAATGACCAGCTGACCATAAAATACAGGATGATGCTGTGCATGATATTGGGGAATAAATATGGCAGACCTGATCATTGTAATATGATCACTTTGATTTGAATTGATACTCTAATGACGGGTAAAATCCACCCAAAATAAATATTTTACTTTCAATCACTACCAGAAATGACCGCACATTAGTGTTCTAGGGTTTAAGCTGTCTGTTTTTTTTACCCTTAAATATCTTTTCCTCTTATTGACTCATTGAATCAAAAGCTTTGTGTTGTAGAGTAATCTGAGACTCTGAATCAAATCACAGAGTATTGTTTTGCAACACATCAAACCAAATCCAATAGTATCACAAAACCTTATAAGTAAGACAAAACAAGTATTTGTGACCAGAGGGGACCACTGTGATTCTGAAGTCTCTGAAGGATCTTTGCTGACCTCCACAGCTCTCTTACGTAACGCCACCTGCGTTCTTCCAGCAGTCAGGGCAGGCAACATGGAGGCTTGCTGTTGATGGGCATCGAAGGAAATGTGATTAAGACGCTGTCCTGACTCCACGCTTCAGGATCTAAGCAGATGGCTGACGGGTAGGGCAAGAGTCAGCCCCTCTGTCTTAAGCGTTCTTATTACTCATATTCGTTATTGAATCAAGGAAGGAAAGTGCTTTAATAGAAATGATGCAACAATTTGTCATGGACCGCACATATCAGGCAGCTTATGTACCTCTTTCACATTTAAATCCAACATTATCGAGTTCAATATTACACAGATTTAAAGTGACTTGTCTAATAAGGCAATTCTAATTTACTCGAGGCACAGTTTCTCTAATGATAATGAATTTTCCTCCAATTATTCTCCATCTTGTCACTTTTAACTTGACAAAAGCTAATCTATTGTTTTCTGTTCAATTCTAATTAGTAAAGGTTGATTTATTTGTTTAATTCTAATTTGTTTCAACAATATGAGCACTAATCTCGCCTTTGCAGCATGTTGTTGGGAAGAAAAAGCCGTCCGCACATCAAGGAGCTCCGCCGCCTTCCTTGCTCTCCTTCTGTCGCAGCAGATACAGATCTCACTTAGACTGCTGTTTTGGAGGATCCCTCCATTATTTCATGCTCATGCGTTTCTTTATTCCATTAATGTGCTCTACTTTTTTCTGAATGTAAGCTCTGGCTTGCATAATTTGATTTGCCTGACTGATAGAGATGGCTGTTGGCTCGTTGTGCACATTTTATTTCACTATGAGATGCCTTTCCTGTTTGTCTGCTGCTCTGAGGTGTTTTCTGTCTTTGTGCAGTGACAGATGAACTCGTGCAGCAGCAGTGCATGAGTCCTGCAGGCTCTCTGCCAGTGGGTAATTGCTTTTCCCACCCTGGATGAAATAGCTTTGCATCTACGTGTATGTTTGTGTGTACATACAGTGTCATCCAAGAGCACACCAGCTGTTAACCATTCGCTCTTGGCCACACACAAACACTCTGATAAGACAAAACACTGAGACGCTTCTCTCTGAAAAGAACAGGAACAGGAAAAGTGGTGTATGATTCTAAGGATAACAAAGTTGTTTGTTATCTCATCAAGTTTCCACATTTGCAGATTATAATGGTGCCTTATATAAGAACAGAACTGGAATATTGAATGCTTGCATGAAACAGCAAAGCTGGCATTTTGTCTCTTTGGGCTAAGAGTTGCACATATAAAAATAAATTCAATCTTGATAGTGCACAAAGGTGATCTACTAATCAGTGCACCAAGGATTGCATTTGAGCAAAGCATTTCAAATGAGCAAAATAGTAGTCAGCATGTTTGCCTTAAAGGAAAAGTTCGGTTCCTGCAGCTTTTACATTGTTTATAGAATGAAGAACAACAATATACTCACCCAGAAGGCTTTCCTGATCCAAACAGTGCTTCAGGAGATATTTAGATCCAAAATCGAGCAGCGGACACCGATATAATGATAGCCTGTAGGGCATAGATCGCCGCTCCTAAAACTGCATCCAAACAGTGCAGCACTGTTTGCATCAGGAAAGCCTTCTGGGTGAGTATATTGTTGTTCTTCATTCTATAAACAATGTAAAAGCTGCAGGAACCGAACTTTTCCTTTAATGAATATGCAGAATACATGTAGATTATCAAAAAGTGCAAAGTACTGAGAGGAGAATATGCACGTTGTAATATACCACCTGGAATGCTATTTATCATACCCAAAACTTATGGCACTCAGGGTTTTTGCGTCTATGGCACCTTTGAAAGGCAGGTGCAAATTAGAACAGCGTTACACAGAGAAAGAGAGATGACGATGGAAAGCGAAGCACTGATTTGTTTTTTCTGCCAAGGCCTTAATAACATTCTTAGCCCAGTTATTATTGACAACGTGGCAAACTGCCCTATTGCACAAGGTCAACAGATCCTGTAAATAGTTCTTGGATCCACACCTTGGATGACCATCACAATCTAAGCATTTCACCCTTGTGCCATGACCAACATTCCCTGAAAGTGATATCACAATCTGTTGAGAACTGTTAAAGTAAACTTGTTTCGAAACAAACCTACAGAAAAACAAAGCAACACCACCAAAATACAGTATTATCACTCTTCCCTTGTTCCCTGACCAATACTCCCAGAAAATGTAATAAAAGTTTATTGAGATGTGTTTGTCCGGTAGGTGAAAAGGAGGAAAACTGCCCCGTCTTACTATGTTGAAAATTAATTCAAAGAATTCCTGTAACCCCATCCATATTCTGACCACCAACTCTAATCACTTCTTTCTTGTGCCATGGCCAACATTTCTTACTGTCTTGTCTCACTACTAGGTCCACAACAAACAGATAGACACCATTCTTTCGACTGTGCGTGTCGTAACGAAAAAGAGATGGGCAAAGCTCATCCACCATTGATTAGCTTAGCTCAAACACTGGGAGTCAATATGTAGTTTTAGCCTGCCACTGCCTACAGTCATCAGATAAACTCTTCAGCAACTCTAAATGGTCCTCTGTGCTTGTTGTGTCTCATTTTTTCAACCGTGTCATGTTACTTTGTCTCCCACTTGCTTCATATTATCTTCTTTTACCAGTTGAGGCCTTGTTTTGTAGATCTACTTACAAGCATGTTTGTGCTAGAGGTGATGTTCATGAACAAGTCGAGTCTTTTGAGAGCTCTTTTAAGTGAACAATTAAAACAAATATAAGTAAGGTCTTAGTTTTTGCAGACAATTTGCATTTAAAAATGGCTCTTAAATGAATGGCTTACTCACAACTGTGAATCGGTCCTCATTCTTCCCTTTAAAGAGCTGTACAAAAGACTCAACTGTCCATGAACACCACATCTCTACCGCAAAACTCTGCAGATGTAGGTTAACAAAGCAGAGCCTCTGTATACTCATAGAAGAAGATAATATAATGATAGTAGAAGATTACGTAACATTATGAGGTTAAAAAATGAGTCACACAGGCTGTTTTGAGTTGCTGAAGAGTTTACCTGACAACTGTAGGCAGTGGCAGGCTAACACTATCCATTTACTCCCAGGGTTTAAGCAGGGTAGTTAGCAGTTTGTGAGCTCTGGCCATCTCTCATTACTGCATGCAAAGTCAAAAGAATGGTCTCTATCTGCTTGTCATGGACTCAAGAGTGAGGCAATACATAAAACAACTTTAAGAAGTTTTTAAATTATCTTGTTTGATGTCGACTGCAATGTAACCCTAACCTTGCATAGCAGATGGGCCTGCCTGATTCAGTTCCTGAAATCCTGCAGATCCCATCTTGCAACACTCCGTTGACCAATGGATTCCCTCAGCTAAAATTTTAATGGCCCAATCAGGGAAGAGAGGCGGGAGCTGTAGAATGCGGATGTAACGACAACCGGAAATTGAAACCAGAAGTTGAGAACGGAGATGCCGATTAGCCTATTGTCCTCATAGATACTTAGTAAAACTTGGCGAAATCTGCCCTCCTCAGAAGTTTACTTGTAGGGATCGTCTTTGACGAGGTTCATGTTACAGATAAGTGTCAAATGAATCATCTGTGTGGTACGATTTAGTGTAGGACGATAGTATAAGGCCGTTAGCCATTAGCCGCTAAGTTAGTGGCTAACGGTCATTTACTGTCGTTAGCTGTTAGCGGCTATGTTAGCGGCTAAAAGCTAACAACAGCTAACAAAAAAGTATGCTATTTTTTTTTTCAATTCTTTATTCAGCCATTTCGAGTAACAAACAGGCACATTTTGCATCATACAGTCTCAAAAGTCACTGAGCAGCATCAGCAGTCAATATAAACAAAATAATAAAAGAAAAAGAATATATAAAAGAAAAAAAATGAGAAATTCAATGAAAACATTGGTTCATTATATGAGGCAACCCTGCTTGATGTGGATTGGTCTGTGATGAATGTGACGAGCCAAACGATTGTCCAATCACAAGCTTGTGTTTTTTTCTAAACGTTCTGCCCCTGAAAACAAATTAAAAGGGCTCTACCCAGATGGACTAGTGAAATATTTCGGGGTTTTTTAATGTTTTTTTGGGGGGGCATTTTGTGCCTTTATTGATAGGAGAGAGACAGTGGATAGGCTTGTGAAAGGGGGTGAGAGAGTAGGGGAAGACACTCTGCAAACTGGTCACAGGCGGGATTCGAACCTGGACTGGCAGAAGCAAATACATGGGGTGCCTGGTTGCTAACTACTCCACCAAACCAGCACCCCTAGTGAAATTCTGTGGCAGATATATGGAGCTGTCCATCTGGCTTGACAGGTTAATGTAACCCCCCGTGGGTAGGGTAAATTAATGGTTCTCTCTGCTTTGTCATGATCTAGTATCTATGTGCTTGCTTTTTGTTTAGACCTTCTCAAATGATTGATATCTATATTTGACGATAACATGCATAGGTTGCCTTTTTTTGTCGAAAAAACCCCCAATAAATTTGCTAAGATTTGTGTTTTGCAGAGTCGATGTTGCTGCTTTAACCTGAGGTAGTTTGTGTAATCAACAATGTAATTAGGTGTAATTAAGTTGAATTGTTTCCTGGTGCACCCCTAAAAGGTCAACAAATGAATGTTTGGGGGTCATTAGATGATTCATTAGGGAGGAGGGAGCTAATGTTCCCGTTGTTCATGTTTTCATGAACCATTATTGAAAATTGAATCCACCATAAGGTTCAAAAAACGACACACATGCTGCCTCCAGGACCATATGACTTACGCCATCAGACCTTGGAGCCAGGCCAGGACGTCCACTCTCTTGAACTCCTCGACTAATAATCTGTCAACTAACACTGTATAAAGATTGATATTAATGGCGAAAACATTGCAGTTCCTCCTTTCCCGCTGCAGCAAGACCCGTCCTTTCCTGGAAAGCTCTCTCTCTCTGATTTGGTGGCGGCTGTGAGCCTAAGCCTGAATGAATGCAGATTTAAGATTTCATGTATTGTCTCCGTCTGTGTGCTGCTTCCTGAGAAAAAAAAACCGTATCCCTCAGTCCTCCTCAGACCAAAAAAAAAAAAAAAAAAAAGACTAAAAAAACCAAACTTAATGAAAACTGTTTATTGGCATTGATTCATAACACTCTTCTGTCTGGTCCTCCAACAAAAAGAACATTTCACAGCTTCAGCTGCTCCACAACTGCAAAAGTCTCTGCATTGGTTCCTGTATCTTTTAGAATAGATTTTAAGATTCTTTAATGAATTTTTAAATGTCTTAATGGTCTTGCTCTTTCTTATTAATCTGATTTGCTTTTACCCTATGAGCCCTCAGGTCTTCAGGTGGGGATCTTTTAATCCTTCCCAGAATTAGAGCTAAAACATTCTGTGAAGATTCTTTTCATCATTATGGCCCTCATCTGTGGAACAGTTTACCTGAAGACCTGAGAGCAGCATCTACTGTTCAGATTTTCAAAAGCAAACACAGGACCTACCTTTTTAGTCTTATAGTTGATTATATTCATCATTTATATAATTACATCTTATTTATTTTAATCCCCTCATTTTTGTCTCTCCATTTACAATTAGATATCCTGTTTGGGATTTTTTTCCTCTGTTAACTGATTTTCTTTTCATTTTCCTACTTTAGCAGATTTTATTACACATTTGGTGTTTGGCCACATTTCACCATATTATTATTTTAAAATTGTATTTTGTTTTCATTTATTTTTTATTTATTCATCTCCATATTTTTTTTCCAATTTCTTATGACTATTTGTTCCCTTTTTTCATTGTGTCACTTTAGTCTTATCTCCTGTTCTCTCGTTTATAATTCTGGATTACTTTCCCCCAGTCCCCTTATTCTGTATTGTTAGAATCCCCTCTTAATGTCTTTGTGTGTGTGTGTGTGAAAGTGAGTGTGTGTGCTGTATGTGGATTGTGAGGGCGGGCAGGGTCTTGTTTTTTCATTGTATTCAATCTTCTACTTCTTATTTTTTATTAATTATTATGTAAAGCGCTTTATGCTACAGGATTTTGTATGTATGGTTACCGATCAAGCATAGAATAGAATTCAAAAACCTTCTGTATACTTTCAAGGCCATCCACAACCTCGCCCCTCCATATCTGTCTGACCTCCTCAACGTTGCCACTCCAGCCCGCTCCCTCAGATCCTCCTCCTCCACTCACCTCACTGTGCCCTCTGCCTGCCTCAGCACCATGGGGAGCAGGGCCTTCAGTCGCTCTGCCACCCAGCTCTGGAACTCTCCCACCTGACCTCGGAAACCTGACCTCCCTGTCTCATTTCAAGTCCAGACTCAAAACTCACCTGTTCAGGACTGCATACCCCACTGGACAATAGCTTACCTCCTCTCCCCATTGGTCCTTATCTGGTTGTGCTTTTCTATTGTTGATTTTATCATTATTGTTGTTTTTATTGTTGATTGTTGTTATTGTTGATTTTACTGTGGTTGTTTTTTAATTTTGTTCAGCGTCCTTGAGTGTCTTGAAAGGCGCTCTTAAATAAAATGCATTATTATTATTATTAAGTGCTTTACACATCAAGTTTGACTGATTGATTGATAATGCAAAAAGGTAATCAGCAAATCACATGGCAGGAACTAAATGCATTTAGCCATCAAGGCATGGTCAAGATGCCCTGCTGGTGATCAGATGGAGCATCAGAATAGGAAAAAAAAGAGACCAAAGGTGGATGTCATGGTTGTTGGCGCCACACAGGCTGGTCTGAGTACTTCAGAATCTGCTGATCTTGGAATCAGAGGTTGCCATTTCAGCACAGTTTGACATAAGGTTAAGAGTTCATCAAGCAAGAGACCCGTGATCCAGTATATAATTCCCTCTGACTTTGAAAATCTTGTTACTTTGTCTTTGAGTCAGGGAGGGCATTACTGCAAAGTAAGGCAGAGTGATGTGGCCTTAAGTATTAGCTTAAATTTCTTTTCTCACAAAACCCAGGTTTCTGATATGAATGTTTTTTTCCATCAAAAATACCAACTCAAAATGACAGAAATAACACACTCAGATGGTAAAATACTGTGTCACAAAGCTCAATTGAATTTTCTACATAATGTACTTTGGGGCATCGGTAGTTCAGTCTGATATAGGGCTCTGTCAGTATTCAGAAGATTTCAGATTGGAGCCCGGGTCTAGACGTCTCAGGGTGATGTGTAAGCAGGCAAAAGGTTCAATGATAAATAGGCTACACGGGTAGGCAGTCAGTGAGGCAATAGTTCCAAAAGATATGAAACTACAAGCAGGAACAAGCAACAGTGAGGAGTTGGTAAGCAAGAATGGGTAATCAGATAAGGCAGCAAAATCCAAGATGAATGAGGCAAAAAGGCAAGGTCAGAAACAGACTGTGAGGTACGACAAACTGGTACAGAACAATGGGAGACACAGGGTTAAATACATGAGATAATGAGGGGTGATGGAAAACAGGTGGGGTAAAACAACAGGAGGTAGGTGTGACAAGACGGAGGCAGAGCACACATGAAAAAATCTGGAACAAGGGTTTGTGATTTCAAAGTAAAACAGGTAGGATGAGACAAAAGACAAGAATGTGCAAAATTATTAAAATTAAAGAAAGCTTTACCGACCTGACAAGCTGCTCCAATGCTTTGTTGGTAACTGGGTATGAATGGGCTTTAACCCATTTTGCCCCACCGGCAACAATTGTTGCCGAAGTATATCACTGTCATTTTCTACTCACAACAAAAAATGTCAGCACTAGTAATGCAACTTTTTGCACTTATGTGTTAGTAGACAACTTGGATAAAGATTTCGGAATATAAAATATAGTTTTCAAGTGGTCCCTGTCACATGACATCATCTGCTTCCTGATCCTTTCAGTGGAAGACATGGAGGATGCAAATTGTCCTGGAAAGAGGTCATTTTCATAAATTTCTAATGCTTTCCCCCAAAACATATTTATGATTATTTAATCATTCAAGTCTCTAGAGTAACCCTCTACCATTTTTTTTACCTGGGATAAATATTTATTTGTTCATGGGCTTATTTCTGTGAGTGGCAACAAAAGTTGCCGGTGGGCACATAGCTTGTAACTAACTAAAGGAAAACACTGTCTGCAGGATTTCTCATAAATTAGTTATTTCAAATTGTAGAATGAGGTAAACTGGTGCATTTAGGTCCTCTTAGAGTACTCTAACAAGCTAAATAAATTCACAGGTATTCAAGACCTGTGTCTGTAGGATTTTGATACATTACCATAAATTTTCTTGCTATTTGCTAAGCAATCTTTCTCTGTCAACTAACATCAGTGTGGAAAACCATTTCAGCAACTTTAAAAAAAGGAAATCAGGGAACTAAAAATAAATCAATACATACTAAGTCATAATAATGTGATAAAAAGTCAAAAATGTTGATGTGCAGTTGGAAGTGCACCTTTCTTGACACACTCTCATCATAGCCAATGGCCATTCATACCCCCCCCCCCCCACACACACACACACCCCCGCACACTCCCACACACACAATTTTCATAAAATAACAGGCCAAAATACAAATTTATTCTGTATGTTGTCCTTTCCTTCAGTACTCTGTAACAGAGGTCCTGTCCATGCTGCAGGACTTTAACATTGTGACCTAGGTACAAGCTATGTGACTACCGGCAACAATTGTTGCCAGTCATAAAACTGCTATTTTCTTTAAAACAATGTACAAAAAGGAAAAAAGAAATACATAACATGATTCACTGGGACCCAACTGATAAAATTATATGCCTTACAACTCAGAAAAAAATTTGGGCATAAATGGGTTAATGTGTTCGCTGATATGAGTAAATAAACGTGAGAACGAGAGAGAGCAAAACGTGTAAAGCTGCTTTGAGTAGTCAAAAGTGACAGAAACTGCAATATCAGCTCAAGGCCAATTGCAACTTACCATTTTACCTTGGGTTGCTTGTCTACACTGAAAACTGCACTATTTTAGTAAAACATTAATATATGATTCTATTCATGATTAAATTGCATTACAGAAAATACAAGGCTAAACACATATCTAAAAAAAATGGTGATCATTTTATAAAAATGAGCTCAACTTTCCATTTTGATATCTTCAAAAATTCCACAGCATAAAGGTGTAGTGTGTAGAAGTTGGCAGCATTTTGCTGAACAGAAATGGCGAATAAAGGACATATTGTTTCTATTTTTATGTAAAGTCCATTGACATAGATGCACAGTTATCCACATAAAACTTTTTTCTTTTTATTAAGTTAGAAAAGTATTTTATATGTATGTACCATGGGTCTCCTTTTTTGTAGACTAAGATATGATCTGCCATGTTGTATACCGAGCAAAATGCATTTTTTTAATACAAGTCAGGCCACAGGTCCTGAAATCTACTTTTATTGCATGCAAATAATAATTAATATAAATTGTTATACATAATTATGAATATAATAATAAATAATATAATAAAATTATAAATAATATTACAAACCTCTTCTCCATCTGGCCTAACTTTCTGCTGTGTTGTCTCTCCCTCTCTCTCTTCTTTACCTTATTGACGAATCTGCAGCACAACATTGTAAACAGAGCTAGTTACAGAGCCTAGACCCGATTAGCATTAATTTAATAGTTTCTGCTTGTGTTACTAAAAGTTAACAAGACCTATACTCATCATCTTAATTGACCTATAATCTGTAAAAAAAAATAGTTACACATGAATGAAAAACCATCATCTCATAACTGTTGTAAATGATGCCCTGTTCATGATCCTTTTTGGTCTTCACTGGCTCTCGTCGCTTAGTGGTGTGATGTTTTAGTCCTAGATGAGCTCATTCCAAAATCTGAATGTCACTAAAATGCAAATTTCTCACACTGCACTTTTAAAAGCTGTTGCTGTGTCTCTGTCAGAACATTTAACTTGAGAAAGGCATAAAACAAGGGAACCCAGGAGAGCCAAGTGGGGTGCTTTTATCTACCATGACAAAAAATTGAATTAATCAATTTAAATGATCTTTTTTGCACAGGCCCACTGCAAACAAAACATAAAATTTTCATTTCATTTTATTTTCATTTTCAAATCATACTACATTCATAATCAAGGGTTTAATATTAGACCCTGTGACCTTGATTCTAACAGATTGTAATAATCTACTCACTTTACTCTGGATTTGGGATAAAAATTGGTTCAAAATTTGAAATTAATCTCTTCAAATAATCTTGAGAAATAGTGTTCAGGAGGAAGAGACAAACATCAAGCTCTCTCACGTTTAATTTATGACCTTCAACATTTTGAGCAGTTTATCCTTGAGCAAGAGCGCACATTTGTCAACAGTTTAAATGATTAGTTTGGTCTGCAAGAGGGGTTGCTATAGACCAGGGGTCGGCAACCTTTTCAATCAAAAGAGCCATTTTGCCCATCAGGCCCACCAAAAAAATCTGTCTGGAGCCACAAACACATTTGAGCCTTAAAATGACAACAGCAGCACCTGTTGACTCTACATTATAATGACATTCGATCTATAAGCAAACTGCTTTACCACCTGACATGACTGCTCTTTCATTGACCATGTACTTTTGTTGCTTTAACTTGACATTAGTGTTATACCATATTATTTTGCAGTAATTCATTTAGAACTAAAATGACAACAATGGTGTGTTTACTTAGATTTTCAGGTTTTTCAACAAAAATAACCATCTATTAGTATTAGCCCTGTTAACACTGTTATTTTCATTTTTTATTTTGTTATCGTGGTTGCTCCGTTTTTTTTTTTTCTACACTCAGGTTTTACTTGCAGTGGAGAAATCATAAATATTTATTTGACATCATCAGGTGAGATGGGGGTCAGAAGGTCTTCCCATCGCATTTTAAATTTAAATTATTTCTTTCCTGCATTCTGATCTTTATTATGCACAACTTTATCATAATCATGAAGTAGTCTTGAGATTTTTGAGGTGCTTTTCGACATCTCATCAGTGTTTTAGAAGTTTATCCCACATAATTACTCAATGTTTAGTTTCATGCCAATTTTGATGTGTCATTAAAAAATTGTCATATATATAAAACACAGTTACTCCCACACCTGAGTTTATAGTTAGTGAATGAGAGATCATGTGAGGGGCAGAGACTGACTGCAATCATAATGCAGAAATGTTAATAAAAACATCCACCTGATATCTTTGTGTAAAAATCCCCCTCTTCAACAACGCCATCACAGTCGTGCTGAATTATCGTCTCCCCGTGTCTCTCGTCTTTTCCAAAGCTTTATCGCCGACATGCCTCTGTTTAAAAAGTTTGAATCCCTTCACAGCAACAGTTAAAAGTCTGAGAGTTCATCAAAACATCTTCATCAGAACTTAAAATGAACATCAAGTGAGCTCACAGCTAAAGATGCCGCAGAGTCCAGCTCTCATTCCGACCTGCTGCAGGTCACGCAGAGGTCATGGGAGGCGCACACATGATGCAGAGTTAGCGATGTAAAAACCAAGAAATTGTCATTAAAAGAAAAAAGGCAGATGGTGCTAAAACATGCAAAAATAACATCAATTAATTAGAGTTTAATGCAGGTCAAAGAAGACTTTTTTGCTCTTCTGTCCTCTGAGTCAAGAGAGCCACTGGCGAGGGGCAAAAGAGCCGCATGCGGCTCCGGAGCCGCAGGTTGCCTACCCCTGCTATAGACCCATGGCACCAGTGAAAATGAGTGCCAATAAAGGAACTTCAGAGCTTTGTCCCTGGGGGAATATATCTAGGGGCAGTAAATGGTGCCACCAAAAGCCTCGTAATTAACCCACTTACAGGCTAAGAGCTCATTTACACAGCAACGTTGTCACCAGAAATTGAAAGGTTTTTTAAAAGAACTCTGCATTCACACAATAAAGGTGTGATTACGATGCAAATAGTTGGAGATGTGTAGTGTGTAGTCGTAGATGTTTGCAGTGTTCTTGGTGAATATAACAAATGCATCTCCGCTGGTCAGAGTATTGACACAGCAAATCCACATTTTGTTGGAGGAGTGATAACCAACCTAGCACAGATAGCAGGACAAATGTTACTTGGTACTCACCTATAGCTGTTATTGTTGTTGTTCCTGGGCGGCCATTCAGCCCTTACCTGTGTAGTGCACATCACCGTTTTCCTTGAGAACGGGGAACACTGTTTACACAACAAAGAAAATGTTTTAAAAATTTTCACTCTGGCTTCCACTTACAACTTACCGTTCTTGTGTTAATGGAAGGCACAAATGCAATAACTCTCCTTTTTTGTTGTTGGTAAATGAGTCCTAAAACTTCTCAAAAACTAGAAAAGCACTCGGAGAGCGCAGACCTCCGCCACCGCCACAGTCCTCACCCATATTGTGATTTTCACTATAAATATTAGTCCTACCTTTATTTCATCGAAATATTTAGATTCCTTGACCATGAAAACATACCATTAGCAATTGGATTCATAATGATATCTTTTTTAGTTCAGTAGTTATTCAAAAAAATCTCATTTTTCGTCACGGCGGCCAGATGCTGTTCCGGATCAACACCAAAATCGAATCAGTTCTTCCTTGTCCCATGCTGAACATTTCCTGAAAATTTCATCAAAATTCATCCATTACTTTTTGAGTTATTTTGTTCACAGACGAACGGACAGACGGATAAGTAAACTCTCCCGAAAACATAACCTCCTTGGCGAAGGTAATAATGTTAGTCCAACAATACAGCACTTATTAGGTTCTTTACAGTGTTTAACTGTTAATAAAATCCTGCTGGATATTTTTGAGATACTGTATTCTGAAGAACCAGCCATGTGTAAAGATGCACAAACAGAAGTGTAGTGTCTCTAGCATCTGCTATTGAAGACACAGAGGCTTCTCCATAAAGGTAGTTTCTCACACAGACCCTGAATCCTCTTTAGCAACTGTCAAATCAGCACTCAGTTGGAGCACTTGGGCAAGCTAAAATGTATGTTTATAATTTCTCACACCTCACAGAATATTTCCCAAATAGTGTTCCCAGTTTTCTTAATTCTTGTTGTGTTTCCTTGTTTTTTATCCAACTCTTGGCTACACTGTCAAACACTATCCCTTACAATTAACTGTGGCACTACCATAGTGATTTAGATCTATAATCCTATTAAGAACATGTAGAGGTACAGGTGGGATGAATAAAGAGTACTCATAAGGACAACATTCACGGTTTGAAGCAAATCTCAAGTACAGCTTGAATGAGCTTCAGCAGGTTTCTCACACATGCATCTACATGTAATTAAACAATTTATACCTTCAACAAATGAGCCGAGAATTAAACAACAACAGAGAGAAAACACAGTAAAGTAGTTTCATTATGCACTAAGTCATCACACTCAGTCAGGAAGTTATTTTCCCAAATATTTACAGCTTTGTTGACATCAGCTTACCCAAACTTCAGTCAAAATAATTAGGGCTAGCAGCAAATATGTGATTAAGTCAAGGTGAAAAATGTAGCTCTTTCCATTCACGTCAAGGCTTTAGTTGTGAACAAGCCAATTCTGGAAAATACCTGGAAAATTCTGCTGTGAATAGCTGTTTGGGCTGGTGTCATGTCACTGTCTTTTATATTTCATCTCCTTTTAGCTCTTTTATTCCTAAATCCATATCTTTCTCTTCGTGATGCTTTGTTGGTCTAAGTCCTTTTCATATGATAGCTTTTTTTATTGACTTTCTGGTGCATGGGTGCACAGCAGGTTGCACACCGGCCTCACAGCAAGAAGGTCGCTGGTTTGATCTCAGATTGTGCAGGGCCTTTCAGAGTGGAGTTTGCATGTTCTTCTCATGTATGCGTGGGTTCCCTCCGGGCAGTCCCAAGGGCCAATAGCATGTTCAGTATGTTAATTAGTGACTCCAAATTGCTCTTAGGTATGAGAATGACTGTGAATGGTTGTCTGTCTCTCTATGTGGCCCTGTGATTGGCTGGTGACCGGTTCAGTGTGTGTCCTGCCTCTCTCAGTTGGGATTTGATGCACAACATGGATCAAAAATGACCCAACTGAGTTTTTATTAGTATTAATACTCTATCTTCAAGGTACTCCTCAATTAACTTTTATTCTTTTTATTTTTTCTTTTACATTTTTATCATCTTATATTTATTTTTGCCATTCTTACTTTTTCAGTAAAACACCTTTTTTTTTTTATCATTACCCCTCTAATGCACAACACAAGTCAAAAATGACCCATATCCATTTTCTGTGTTATTTCATTTAAGGCTGTGTGTTTGGTAAATGGTAAATAGCATTTTTCTAGTCTTTGATTACTGACCAATTGCAGTAAGTCTTTGGAAAAAATGTATTTTATCAGTAACTATTACAAGTTTCTAATAATAATGCATTTTATTCAAAAGCGCCTTTCAAGACACTCAAGTACGCTGAACAAGATTAAAAAACAACCACAGTAAAATCAACAATAAAAATAAAATCAACAATAATGATAAAATCAACAAAAGAACAACAGATAAGGACCAGTATGGGGAGAGGAGGTAAGTTATTGTCCAGTGGGGTATGCAGTCCTGCACAAGTGAGTTTTGAGTCTGGACTTGAAAAGAGACAGGGAGGTCAGGTTTTGGAGGTCTGGAGGAAGGGAGTTCCAGACCTGGGGAGCAGAGCGACTGAAGGCCCTGCTCCCCATGGTACTGAGGCGGGCAGAGGGCACAGTGAGGTGGGTGGAGGAGGAGGATCTGAGGGAGGCAGGAGTGGCAACATTTAGGAGGTCAGACAGATATGGAGGGGCGAGGTTGTGGATGGCTTTGAAAGTATACAGAGGGATTTTTAATTCTATTCTATGCTTGACCTGTAGCCAGTGGAGCTGCTGAAGGATGGGGGTGATATGATGGTGGGAGGGGGTTCTGGTGATGATACGGGCAACTGAGTTCTGGACCAGCTGGAGTTTATGGAGGGACTTTTGAGGGAGACCAAAGAGGAGAGACTTACAGTAATCTAACTGGGAGGTGACGAGGCTGAGAACAATAATGGAGGTGTTGTGAGGTGTGCACTGTTACTTGTTATTTACAGATCATCCTTTCCTTACTTTATGAACAATCACACCTTTTGTATTCTAAATAAAGTTACACACATAGGTCAGAAATGACCCACATGAATAGCAGCACTATGTGGGAAACCAGTAAATGACTGTAAGAATTTTATTTTCTTTCAACAATTGTTCTGACGGACCTGTTGTTTGTTCAGAAACATTGTGGTTGATCAGCAGCCAAGTTTTATCATTCTCATTGATCAACACTTTTTCTCTACTCAACTACAATGATGAGGAAGCATGTTTACTTATTAACAGAGCAACTTTGACTTCCCAATTTCAACTGTCGTGTTGCTACCACCTTTAATAAGGTACATAAATCATCACCATAGGGATGTTACTTCTGACAAAACTGGCAGGTTATGTTGTGTTTAAGGGGTTACATTACAATAGAGGAAAGGTGAGAAGTTTGGGATTTATTACAGATAATATATGCCAATAAAGAAAATAGCTTTCTAAATTTAGCTTTCTGAAATGGATAGTCATTATTTATGAAAATAGTCATTATATGAAAAATATTGTATGTATGTTTTAATTATAGAGCGCCTTGATATGGACAATCTTATTTTCAAGGGGGTTATTTTTAAACACACAGTTGCAAAAACAACAGAATTTAGAGGAAGTCAGAGAGAAGAGTAGAGAACAAAAGGGAGATCACAAACTAAAACTACTTCCCCAGCAGGCTGATGATTTGTAATAACAGTGGGTCTTTTGTTTTTTTGTAAATATACCATAAATTCTCAAATACAAGCCAAGGCCTTTATTAACAATGAAGAGGGCTTTCTGATGGAGGTCAATTTTGTAATCACAGTTGCTGTCCGAGTAGCTTTTTTTATTTAAACTCAGAGACAGTTTCATAATAATAAAATCTCATCAGAGCAAAATGCTTAATAAATACCCCAATCTTTAAAAAATTGATAAGGTTATAATAAACACACATTCTTGTATGTTTCATATAAAAGAGGATTTATTTAAAAAATAAACACATTCAGACTTTAAATATTCATACTTTAGAAAAGTATTTAAAAAGGAGATAAAAAGTAAGGGCAAACTTTGGCCACTCTCTTAATTTTTAAAGTCTTTTTAAACTATATATATATATATATATATATACATATATTTAAATCTCCAACCTTCAAAAGTATTTATTTTGCATTTTTGAAAAAGAAAAACATCAAAATTGTTTTTTTTACCTATCCTCACCCATACTCTTTCAAGTATTAGGGAATTTCCATTATAGTATATTTAATGAAAAGTACCAGGGCCAGTATTAAATATAAATTTCAACTCTTAAAAAGGGAAAACTGGCTTCTGTGAATATTGGACATTATGGCCCTGTATAAGATAAATTATTTTGCTCTGAGTTTATAGTGAACCTTCTCCTTGGTTCAGTAAATAGTTTGTAAAGACATGTGATACATTTGTTTGTTTGATGTTTATTTAATGCTTAAATATGTGTGCTTAGCAGTGATAAGAACAGTGACAATATAGTATTGGGGCAACAAGAAGGGACAGGTCTCTCTTGTGGAAATGTATGTTACTTTACCAAAATACCTTGACCTCTAAAGACCAAAATCTAAGCAGTTCATTCTGAGGACAGGATAGATTAGGACATAGTTTAAACAAGTTTCTCAAAGCCTTGAAATTTCGTGCTTGCAAATGAGGGCCAACAATAAGAATCCATTACCTGTACCCAGACTGATGATATTTAAAATCTAATGAGTTTACCTCCTTAGTCAGAAAGAACAGTTGGGAACAGTTACGATAATTTTTGTTGATTTCGAGATATCCTGATCAGACCGTTCTACTTTACACCACCCAAAACTGTTGTTAGGTCGGAGCTTGGCAAGATGTAACTGCATAATTCCAGACAATAAGTCAGACGGATACACCTATTCTGCAAGGTTAGCACACACAGACATAGAGTAACAGAAAACCTAAAACGTAACCACTTCAGCCTTGGATTTTGCATAAGCAAGGGCAGAAACATGACAACAAACTCGAAAATCCATGTAAACAAATAAGGACAAAAAGAAAGATAATGTTATTGATAGGAGAAAAAAACATGAAATTAAATAATGTGAGCAAAGTTCATTAGGAAAACAGTGAAAACATAATAAAGATGCTAATTCAACCCTTTACCATCTGAAGACACAAGTGAAATTTGTTGTGACAAGGATAACAGTAAGTCAGAAAACATGTGTCAACACTGAACCAGATTCAAATCAGCGAAAAACACACAATAAACATAAAACAAATGTTATATTTTTTGCTGTTTTTTTATATTGTGATATTAAACAGTGACTATAATCATGCCATTGTTCCTTTTAAGTCCATATCCTACCTGTCTGCAGGTTTGTTTATACTCAACTGGCAATTCCAAGTGGTGTTGGGTGATAGGTGTCAATTACACCAGTTGTGACCAAACAGAATTTCTTTTCTCACCATGAACACTGGTCTGATCACAATTACAGCAGCTTTACAAGAACTGAAAGCTCAATACAAGTGCTACAGAATGTAATTAGAAACTGGATCTGTTCAACATCTAAGTCAATTAACTACTTTATTTTTAAATAAATAAATCTAGAATAGAACATAGAACTCAAATAAATAATGGCCTACATTAATGAATTCATAAATCCGGACAATATCGCACTAGAGGCATCTTAAATAGTTTAATATTGTGTCATAAATGAGAGGATGAGGATGTCAGCATGTCACCTGTCTGTCTTATCTAACTGTCACAGCCTTTTTTGCATCATAAAGAAGAGGCTGTTTGCCAGCCAGCAGCAAACGGTGTGATAATTAACTTATAAATTGTTTAGTGTTTTAATGCACTTAATCGCGATCCTTGGCGCTCTGCAGTGACCAAACAAAGGAATGCGCACTCTGCAATAACTAGGAGCGTAGAACAAGAAATCTCACATTCTGCTGTGAGCAACAGAGCCGTGGACAGACACAAGAGGGGTCAGCAGAATGTGGGATTTCTAGGGTTCTTGTTTCTTTTTCTACGCTCCTAGTTATTGCAGAGTGCGATTCCTTTGTTTGGTCATCCGCTGCTCCTGTAGGCACCCGTGAAGAGTATCATAGAAATGCTAAGTAGTACTGTTTAGGCTATAAACATGTGCTAAATGATGTCGCTTTGAGTAAATGGTGGACGCCGCTACCAGGACACTTGGATTACAGCGACGAGCAGTATGGAGGAATATTGCCGATTTTTGTGGACTTTTGTGGACTTTTAAGGACACTGTCTGTCTCGGGCTCAGATTCTAAGTCATGATATCAATGTCAGTGGACAGCGAGGATCCCCCCAGATCTCCGGCTGCATCCTAGATGTTCCAAAACTACTCCACAGTGTTGTTCAGCATGAGGGTGAGTAGAGAAGGAGGCCAAATCTTTGTTTGGGTGTAGTGTTCCTTTAATCAGCTTTTTGTGTTTATTTAAAGCATACTGTCAGACTTCGGACAAAGGAGTTGACATTTGCTTTTCATTTTCTCTGTGTCTGTTGAACAAGTGAAGTTATAACTGTTCAGACTTTCAATGAAAGCTACTTACTTAATCGCGATCCTCTGCCTGTGCGTCTGTATTTGCGTGCATGTGTGTGTGCAGCATCCATGCCGGGAGAAAGAGATTGGATCAAACCACTGCGAGGATCGCGGGGGGGGGTTCAGTATTTAAAATCGTCAAACAGTGTGTTTTTGTAGCATGACTTGTATTATATCATTAGGAAAACATTACTATTGTATTAGAAAATTAATCTACCACTGAATTTTTGAGGGGGACAACTTTATGGAAGGGGGGGACATGACCCCTGCGCCCCCCCCGGGATTTGCGCCTGTGCACAGCAGAAAAAGAGGTCATGACCCGGATTATTCATCTATGGCGGTATTTTCCTCGAACAATTAGGCCTAAATAACAATAATAATAAGGCCTAAATAATAATAATAATAATGATAATAATAATAATAATAATAATAATAATAATAATAATTATAATAATAATAATAATAATGATGATAATAAATGTTTCCAGCCTACAAACAAGAAAGGTATGACAAGAAGGCTTAATTTTTTTGGTTCGTTGTTCTGCTGCTTCACTGAGTTTTTGTTACAAAGTTTGAGTCATGAGGCTGATCTTTGTGGGAGCATTTTTTTGGGCTGGCTCCCTGTGTTTATGTAATTTTTTCGTTTTCTCCTTGAGTTGACCAGGTACTCCTTGAGGAAGGAGGTGAGCAGCTGTGTGTTACATTAAATGATTATTATGGAGAAAAAACTTTACTAAATAAAATATCCTTCTGAAATAAAAAAGCCAATTTTAATCTATTATATTTTATAATTAAAAATAATCTAATAATTTAATTTAATTTGAATGATTTAAAAGCATTATCTGTAGTATCATGTTTGGTCAGTAGTTTATACTCTGATCTGCAGCAGGAACGGAGACTTGTGTGGTCAGACTTGATGACTGCTCTCAATCCAGTTAGAGAAATTTACATTTTCTGGAAATCAGGAGATTACAAAGCTGCAGCCACATAGCCTCATATATGTATCTTTTCACCACAAATCTAATGGCATCCCCTGAGCCCACAGTATTGGAGATAAATTAAACCTGCATGTGGGGCTACATGCTCAAATAACAATATATCATAAAAGGCTAATGGCCTTTTTGTTTTTGATGATGTTTTCCCCACAGATTATAACTGCATTTCATTTTAAAGGAAGAGGTTATTTTGTATTTTAGGTTGTTTTTTTTCTACTAATTATTCTAAAGAGAATTTTATGTTCAAGTATTTAAATAAAGAGATGGGTTTTTGGAATATAGACTAGAGAATCAGTCTTGCAGCAAATAATAAAACCTAAATGAATTTCATTGTATTTTCAGTGCCCCCCCCCCAACCTAGCTGTCATGTTGTTCTTTTCAGAAATATGGGAATGATCGTCAAAAATATCACTAAAATGCGTTTTATTTTATAAAACAGTATCAAAATTTTCCGCCGGCCTAATGGCCGGCTATGGGGGACCTAGTGACATTTCTTATCATGGGGCAAAAATCCCTAGTAGTGCCTTTGATCACAAGCACTTCTCAAAAGTCACTTTACCAGTAGCTGTCCCCCACACCATTCAAAACAAACTGATGCCCTTGTATTGAGGTGTACAATTATGTTTTCCCAAAGACAATTGTCCTCTGGCATTGATACAAGGTATGTATAAGTGAACCTCTAATGTTTCCACATCTCCAACACATATTGGATTCCCTCAATTTAAGTTTGGCCATCTTAGGGGGGGTCCAACAGCTTCTATGAATGACCTTGTATGTAATCAATCTAGTGTGTACCTCATGTGATGATCCAAGATCGCCTCCCCATGTTCTTTTGAGACCTTCAAGCTTTGTTGTGTGACATTGTATCATAAGACTTCAGATTTCAATACTCAGAACCTGAAAACCAAGTTTTACAGAAAAGAGTACACTAAAATAATTTAAAACCTTGAGTCTCTCTCTGGCAGATTCACAGGGGTCCTCCCAAAGTACACCAGGTATCTGTTCAGTGTAACTGTCTTTTGGTTAGATGGCTGACCCACTGGGCCAAAATAACAGCTCAAAAAGTCTCTTCACAAAACTCCCAAAAAAAACTGCTAATGAAGATGGTTGCATCTATGCTGATCTCTGTAAGAGATGCTTGCTGCTATCATCTCACTCATGGCCTCTTCTTACTTTAATGGATGCTGATTAGGCAGTGTCACTTTAGACTGAACTCACTGAATATTATCTTAGGTATTTGTTTTTTGAGACTAAATACTTACTCTAACTGACCAGCTTTAGTCCGTCAGACGAAATGTTATATGAATGTAAAGCAAACTCAATGAAAGATGCAACGATGCTGCAACTTTAACCCTGAACTGAGTCTGCAAATTTTTTACTTATACTGGTTACATAAAAAGTTCTGAAAGTTGTGGAGATTTGTATAATAAACAGAATGTGTATGCTTCACGAATATTTTTACCCATTGAGTTTTTCATCAAAAATAGTTCAAAACCCCTCTGAACATAACATTAAACCGGGGCCATGGAGACAAACTTTTGATAATATATGCTGGATTCACATCTGGATTAGAATCACCATCTATATCTCATCACCTCTTTCCTGTGCCATGACCAGCATTCCCTGAAAATCCCATCCAAATCCACTGAAAACATGAGTTATCAGCAAAAGTGTGAAAAAACTGCCTAATCTCATAATGGTGAAAAAATCTTAAAAAAAGAAATTGCAACCATATTCTGATCACCACTAAAATCTAATCAATTAGCTCATTGCCCAGCTCTGAACTATCCTGAAAATCAAATCAACATTTTTTTGTAAGTTTTTTTTGTTTATCTTGTTAACAAACTTTCCAAAAGAAAAACAAAACACTGGCAAGAACTTAGCCTCCTTGGTGGAGATAACTTTGCTTGTACCAAAGCATTTTATGAGTACTAGTATCAGTTCCTCCTTCTTTAATAAAGAAAAATGAGAACCTTTGTGACCTTCATTGTGTACAAAGCAGTTCAGAGTTATAGATTTGCATAAATGAAGGTAAAGTGCCAAGTGCGTGTAGAGACTCTGGCAGTTCACAACCACATTGACTCAGTTTGCTGTTGGCATGTTGACAGTATACCTCAATACATGTCCTTGCCTGTGGGGATGAATAGTTGGCTTGAGTACAGTGTAGGCCTGACAAGATGCTCTCTCTCTGCTTCTTTAAATACAGGTGGGTTTTCATCTACGAGAAAGGCTACCAGTCCACCGACACAGCCGTGAGCTCTGTGTTCACCAAAATGAAAGGAGTGGGCTACACCAACGACAAAGGCCAAGAGAGGGTCTGGGATGTGGCGGACTACGTATTTCCTCCACAGGTTGGTGACAGAGGCCTTTTGTGCTCTATTCTCAAAACATATCACACATCACACAAACCGCTGACCATTTTTAGGATCATAAAAAGCAAGGCCAGAGCCGAATATTATGAAATCAACATCCACAATCTATGAATCAAACTGCTTGAGAGAATAAGCATCAGACTGAGTCACCTCTGCCACATCATCGACCGTATGCCCCTGAAGAAAGCTGGACCATGGCCAGATGGTGACAAAGATTATGGTTCAGTCATGTTCTGACAACATCCGTGTTGGCTTGGTTTCATGCCAGATCCAACCATGGATGACACTCAGATTAAGTACACACAAAAAGTGAAACTTACTGACTTTGTCAACATCAAGGTGCCACAGCATCATTGCGTGAATTGAGTTTCAACCTGAGCAAACAAATGTCCAAAAGGAGGAGTCAGGACAAACAAATGCCTTTGTCTGGCCAAAAAGTCCCCAGGACCTGTTATCTGTGGGAATATTATAAAGAGACACAATGAGGATCATCATGTTTGCTTTACGCTCTGGGTGTTGGCCTCTTTAAATCGGGCTGGATTAAGCACATGGTTTGACTTCATAAACTGGATCAACAAGATGACAGTTTCACTTAAATATGATACCTTTCCTGGTTTGCCTTAGATAGGTAACAGCTAAGATCAAAACACATTTTTTTTTCCAATAATGGCTTACCATCTTTCACATACAAATCCAGGTCAATACCAGAGAACAAAGTCAAGTTTTGAGACATAAATCCAGCAAGTTTTTTTTTTTATCTGATACTGTAACATAAACTAAAATGATGAAAAAAAAAATGCTTAAAAGAGAAAGAAAGGACCTAAAAGGCAAATTTGCAGGATAACTTTCTTTTCAAAATAACAGAAATATAAATTTGATCATTTCTATCTTATTTGTTTGTTTTAAGTAAAATTGGCTTAAAAAAAGACAACATTTTGGAAAAGAACTGTCTTGAAAGAAAATTACCAAAACACTACCACAGTTTCATATGCAATTAAAGGGGATAGTGGTTTAAATCAATTTTCAGTTGTTGATTTTTGAGAGTTTTGAGCAGTCATTGGTATTTACTTTTCTACAATTCAGCGTATTTAAACTCCATTTTACCTCTTAATAAAAATGTGTCAATATGATGTCTGTTTCTTACGCAAAAGTTTGAAAATGTACCAGAAAAGGACATCATATTGACACATTCATTAAGCACAGGGCAAAATACAGGGTATTTTGCAATGTCTGCGCACGGTCCAGCGATGCACACCCATGCTTCCATTCCTCCCTCCCGTGCAAGTGGCACAGAGGGAGGAGAGAAGGCGTGAGTGAGTTTAACACAGTCAAGTGTAATCTTCACCAACCAAGTGCGCTGCAGGTGAAGCACAGCGCCAATTTCACCTCATCATGGATTAAGAGAGCAGCTCCAGGGGGCCAAATTTCTCCCAGAAGAAAACTAATGTGCTTGTCCAGGAGGTCCGAGCTCACAGTATCAGAATATATGGTAACGCGAACAGACCTCCATGTGCTGATGAATCAAAAACAGCCTGGGAGGAAGTTACTAAGACTGTCAATCAGGCTTGCCCAGATATCCTGAAAACTGCTTCCCAATGTAAAAAATGGCTCAATGATTTAAGGAGAAAAGCCAAAAGAGAGCAGTCAGATCAAAGAAGGCAAACGGTGGCCACCGGGGGCAGCCCCTCCACCAGCCTCACGATGAGCTCAGTGGAGGACATCGCGTCCTCCACCCTCTCCATGATAAGCATTGAGGGCTTTGGAAAGATTGAAGTTGGGATTACGGGTAAGGCAAAAATATTTTTCTTCTAAGGAAGACATTCACATTTAGTCACTTGTATTTAAACCCCACATAATAAAGCTGAGTGTTGTGGACAGTAAACATGAAAAAGTTATGACAAACGTATTTGATCAGATGTGATGGGACAATTAATGTTGCTACAAATGTATATGCCAGTTCAGATGGTTACATTAACTAGTGATTACTGTGATTGTTTATTGCATTGATATGTGCCTGACACTTAGGAAACCTGCCTGTGAGGTTCTGGTGACGTGTGCGCACTGCACGCCTGTCAGCCAAACTACCACTGCACCAGGCGCACTTCGCCTTGTGAGAATAGACCAGGTTGGAGCTGGCGAGCTTTCACCGCATCTTCCGCGCAGTGTTTTGGCACAAAATTGTCAGTGCGCAAACCTGAATCTGTCGACACCTCCCCCTGGTGCACAAGCTCACCCATCTCGATGCAGCTGGTCTAGCAAACTAGCAGCCCACTGTGGTGAGCTGGACAAAGTTATCACTGCACGGGATGTGCCACACTCTGCCACCTTGAACCAACCGTGTGTTGCGCCAGGAAATGACACCTGAAAGGTTCATATTTAAAGTCTGTCACAGCCTCAGCCTCAGTCTCAGCCTGCCACACTCCAGCCTCAGCCTAATCAGCTTAACTCCTGTCACCTGTGCTCCTGCTCACACCTGCACCTTATCTGCTGCAATCAAACCACCTATTTAAACCCCAGCTCCACACTCACTCCGGACTGATCACCCGTTGCCGACCTGTTCTGTTCCTGTTTCCGCCTGTATCGTCTGATCCTCGGCTTGACTACAAGGTACCGACCAGTTTCTGTCCTGCACCTGCCTGCCTGCCTGATTCCCAGTTGCCGACCTTGTCTTCTGTTCCTGATGCCGAGTACCTGTTCGTGAATCCTGATCTGTGGCGGCCATCAGATATCCGGTATCTGACCCTTCTGCCTGTGAGTGACGCCGAGTACCCGTCTGTGTGCCTGAATCAGTGGTGGCAGCCTGATCTCTGGCAATCTGAGCCGTCTCCTGTGTTGAAAGACGAAGTGAGTCCAAACCTGCTGTCACTCGAAGACTCTGAGTTGCCGTTTGAGTGTGTGGCTGAGTGGACTACGTCACGGCTCTGTGTTCCGAGGATTTCGGGTTTGATCCCTGCTCTCTACTCATCTGTTCCTGTGTCTGTTAAATAAAGCTGGTTATTGTGAACTGCAAAATCTGTCTTGCGTTTGGGTCCTAACTGCTTCCGTGTCACTGTTGGCAAATATATATAGTACACAAATAAAAACACATATAAACAAACCATTGCATTCTGTCACTACCTCAAAGGGTTAGTTAAACAGGGTAAAGAATCTTACTGTATCATATTGTTGAGCTAACGTAGTTTTTTTTTAGCAGTTTCAACTTTTAAGTGGGTTAATTACAAGACTTTCTGTCTGCATCTGGATATCTACCCGCAAGGACAAACTTTGCAAGTTCCTCTATTGGCAATTATATTACCTCTGCCAAGGAGGTTGCGTTTTGTTGGCTTATTTTTGTTTGTTTGTTTGTTTGTTAGCAAGATTACACAAAATCTACTAGACCAATTTTGCTGAAATTTCAGGAGATATTGGTGATGGCCCAGCTTAGAAATGATCAATTGCATCCCCGAGTACTTTCCAGTATTGAAGTATATAACCTAATAGCAAAGAAGTTAGAGACTACAACATTTATTAGGTAAGTACACATATAGTTAGAGTACATTATTCGTACGTATCAATTGCAGTTTTGTACTGAGGATGGTAAACTCCATGTTAAACACCAAAAAACACAGATTTTCAATCTTATATGGATTCAGTGTTCAAAATGACATGGAAATTAGCAGCTAGTCTTAAGAGAAGCTAGGTGGGTTTTGTAATCTGCAAAAGCTGCTTCTCTCTGTTCTACCTCTTAGCTAAGCTAAGCTAATTGGCTGTGGTTTGGAGTTTGCCAGGATGAGTTGTAGTTACCTAATTTTCTTTTTTTGCGAGAAAAACATCCAGATTTGGGTGACATTATTACAGGAGGCTGATCTGAGAGCCACGGATTAAATGGTTTGCTTTTTTTAAAGGGATTTTTTTTAACCCATTTCTTAGCCTGTTTGTTTTATCAGCAAGGCCACCATGAGTCAACAGCAGCTTAATGTTTTATAGCCTGCTTTTACTACACTGAGATATGCAGCATAGCAACCACTTCATCCTTCACTGTGTAATTTTAAATGAGATTAACTCATAATCTCTGTTTTTTCTGCGCTGCAGGGAGACTCATCATTTGTGGTGATGACAAACTACATCATAACTGAAGGTCAGAGCATGTCCAAGTGTCCAGAGGTGGGTATTCTTACAATCCACATCTCTGTTTTCCTCTGTGTTTTTCCCTTTGCTGTCTGACTTGTGCACTTCCATAAATAGTCAAACCAGACGGAAATCATGCAACATTCCAAGACTGTTTATCTAAGATGGTAATTGTCCAGCTGTGGAATATAGGGCACATTTTTGTAAACATAATGACGTCCAGATGAGTCAAAAAGCAATGTCCACACCCAGAATAATCTGACATTTGACACAAACTTCATTTCATGTCTTTGTTCTCTTATTCAAAGTGATCTGTTTCTTTATTCCTCTGTTTAATACACATGCTCTCTAACTCTGATCTCGTATTTACAACAGCTCCCCGGAAAGGACAACTGCAGCTCAAACATGGACTGTGAAGGAGGGGGTTTCAAACGTACGGGACATGGTAAATCCTGACGGCCCGACAGTGTGTGACCTCTGCTGTCCTCACTGAGTAACCGTCTGTCCCCCTGTCTGTGGCCAAGCTAAGCTAAGCTCTGTCACATCTTTGGCTTTTAACACTACCATCTCGCTTTGTTTTGCCAGACATAAAAAACATTCCCTGGAACTCTTGTGAGTTTTTACTTAATTATGAAACATTTAATACTGATGCTTGAATAAATTTTGCTGTAACCTGTAACCTATAACCACTTATTGAGTCTTTAGGCCATTTGACATTTTGATTGGTTTTAGTGGTGAGAAACTTTATTTTATGTCAATTTTGGCAACTAGAACCGTGCCATCTTTGCTGATGTGTCCTGTTTAGCTGGTTTGTTCCCAACCAAAAATGTCAGTGTATTTCCTGAAGAATTTTTTTCACATGTAAGGCAGCATGTTTAAACAACCCATGTTCAGCCTCAACTCTGGTTCATGTATTAATTTTCTATGACCAAAGCGAGGATATGTTAAAAAAAAAAAAAAAAACTACTAGTTTTGATATACAGAGTGCCCCTGATCTACCTGTATTCTGTATGCTTTGTTTGAGCTTCTGTCCTTTTAAAAGATACACCAAAATGTTTGGGTTTTGTGTCTTGCCTCACTCCAGAGTCAATGACAAGACACCATTCTATCATCAGTGCATGCAGTAACAAGGAAGAGATGGGCAGAGCTTACCCACAACTAATTAGCTTAGCTCAAACACTGAGAGTCATTGGTTAGCATTAGCCTGCCTCTGCCTACAGTCACCAGATAAACTTTTCAGCAACTCTAAACAGTCTTGTGTGCTTGTTGTGACTCCTTTTTTTCCTAGAGTTGTGTTTCATTATCTATTTTTGGACTAAGATAAGCACTTTGTGTAATTTTTGAAGGAATTACTTATGAAACTTAACCGCAGGTCGCATGTGCAAACCACTGTTTATAACTAGGTTAACAAAACAAAACCTGTGGTTTGCACATGCGCCCTGCAAGCTAGAGCAGTTAATTTAAGCTAATTAGCGATGGGCAAGCTCCACCTGTCTCTTTCTTGTTGCTGCATGCAGTTGCAGAATGGTGTCTATCTGCTTGTTATGGACTCTGTAGTGAAGCAAGACATGAATACAAAAAAAAAAGGTGTATTACTTTAAAAGGGCAGAAGTTTTAAGAAAGCATCTGAGACAGACAAAAAAGTTACCCATACATGCAACACACATAAATATGAATGTGCACACATACATGCAAACACACATTGCATACATACATAAACATAAATACACAAGAATAAGAAAATAAAAACACTGTTCTGTGATACACTTGCCTATCTAGACAGGTATGTCTTTAGCTGCTCTATAAAAGCACCTACAAATTCTCGATTGTTTCAGCATAAGGGCAGGTCATCACATGGTTCAGGGGCAATGGCCTGGTAAGCTCTGTCTCTGCATGTCTTAAGGTGTGTTCAAGGAACAGTAAGCAAATGGAGAGCGTCAGACCTGCCAAGAACTCTGGTCCTGCCTCTTTAGAGATCTGCATGTTAGTGTACAAAACTGATGTTGGACTTGCACTGGAATGGGGAGCCAGTGCAGGGAATTAAAGTACAGGAGTGATGTGGACCTCTCAGTTGATGGAGTAAAAACACTAGCTGTAGCCGAATGAAGTCAACATGCACTGTGAGGTATAAAGAGAATGGCAGTAGTCAATGCGTGATGACATAAATGCATTAATCATCTTTACTCACCAGTGCAACCATTTTCAACGGGACAGATTCTTGCTTGATCACTCATCTCTGTTCCTTTCCCTGTCTCATCTATCACTGTCTTTTAGCCGTGGTTATTGTAAAAATACAGTAAAAAGTCAGGGTTAATTACTTATATTTTAAAGTGGAAAAACAACAAAATATAGCTTCAAGAGTAATCATTAGTGATATTAGACTATGCTTTCACTACATGTATTTTTATTGTTTTATAACCAACAGAAAACTTTTCACATCAGCTTTAAATATCTCCATATAAATTAGAGAAACTTGGGTTAGTATTCTCTACAAGGTTCTCTAAGTAATTATCATCTTAATGTTTACATTCCCTTGTGATGTTTTTTCTAACCTTTGGAGAACCTTTAGAGAGCATTTTTGTCCTGTCCTCAATAGCTCAAACTTTAAAAAGATAAACGTAGAGAAAGCCCCCTTGAGGGTCATTTATGCATTTATCTTTCCACTGCCACCGTCACTAGAGAGTCCAGCTTCTGCTGCAGACCCAAAGGTCTTCAGCATCCGGACCTCCCCCCCTCCCTAATTAGGGCACCAGTAGCTGCATAAAATGGCTTATTTACTATGCCTCCCCAAACAAACTTACCACTGTGGCATCCTTCCATTGTTTCACCTGCAGTTTATGCCCATTGGATAGAGGTAGCAAGCCCAGTGTGAAGCATGGACCATAGTTAGAATACTGCGCTGCTGGAAATATGGCACTGAGCATATGGGCTCCCTCTGTAACAGAGCGTTTTAGACAGAGGGAGAGAGAATACAGCTGGATTCAGTGTACTCAGCAAGTGAGAAACACAAGGTTTTTGACAGTTAGCAATTATGAACCATACTTGAACTGTCATCAAAATCAAATATTTATACCTTAGTCACGGCAAATATGGGCTCTTTAAAAACATAAATGTAATATTTCCGATGTTTACACTTTGTCTGCCATTTAATGATTTTGTCTTTGGCCACAGGGTTAAGTCACACGAACACTGTGCATTTTCAAGCCAATGGTTAATTAGTCAACCGAGTGGTTACACCCAGTGGCGTAGCTGGGATGTATTCCACATGGGTTTTCATATGTGTCAAAGGGGCCCGCATGTTTGGCATGCCTCACTGCACACAAGAATAGAGGACAGAAAAAAAGTAAAATAAAAAAAAAGTAAAATACTGAATACAACCTCTCATTACTGCCACTATTTGAGAATTGTTTTTCTTTTTTACATTCTTGCAAATGTATCAACAACCTTGTCCAAGTTAGTCTTCCCAGACATCTCTCTCTCAATGAAAAGTAATGTCAGGCTTGAGAGGCGAGACTCGCTCATTTTTGAGTGCAGATAAGTCTTGATCAGTTTAAGGTGACTGAAAGTGGGCTCTGCCTGTGCACTGCTTATTGGAACGATGAGATGGATCCTAATGCTGCCTCACTTTCATGCTCTCCCTCAATATATCCTTAATAATAACCTCTGAGGCCTGAAATGTCATGCCCAGGCGGTGGTGGAGTTCAGAAAAAATGTAAAATAGCACAGAAGAGCGTTATAAGCAAGCACAGTCAAATGGTCCAGAGGAGCAAATGCAGATTTGAAACTAAATATTAATAATAAAAAAATAATAATCACGAGTTGGCAAATGTATGGGAAACACTCTTAAGTGCAAGCCCGTTACATGCGGACCATTGTTTACAACCACTTTTTATCGGTTTAAAAATAGCCGTTAATCTCCATTTATATGGGTGAAATCACTGCGCTTGTGTGGTGAGATGATGCAGCACCATGTTGCTGCAGTAGACAGTGCATGTTTACCTGCATGTCTACCTGCTGTAGCCGCGCATTGTCACAGGCCTGGGCCACCACCCGAATCTTTTCCGCCCCAGTGAGGACCCCACTGTGGTGGAAAAGATCCGGAAGTTTGGCGCATTTGGCTGCATCTTCTCTTAAATGGTTTTTTTTTTCGAGCAATACGTTTTCCCGCCCCACTAGCGGCTTTTTCTGGTGGCATCTGTCTTTTCTTCATCTTTTTCATCTCTCGTTTTCGGTCTGGCTCAATACGCGGCTGAGCCAATCACATTTCAATAGGCCAATGGATCAGCTCGGCAGGGGTATCCCCCCCTTAATATGCAACATAATACAGTGACCCAGTCTGACGTCACGTTACACTCTGCACTGACCTGCTGATGCAGAGAGGGCAGCTGCTGCGCTCATTCCGCCCATGGATAATACATCCATGATTCCGCCTCGGATTTAAACAAACAAACAAAAAATCCTCGGAAGTGTGGTGAAGAGGGCCCGTGGGTTTTCATAACCCACCAACCCTACGTAAACTACGCCACTGGTTACACCCATAACCAATGTGCACCATTCATACACTGAATGGTCCAATATGACTCTGGTGCTCACACTGTGCATGTGAATCAGGCAGTGTCAATAAAGTGTAATTTGGAAACTCACACATTTCAAATACATACAGAGACATGATGCTCTAGTTTTGGCACCCACCAGCAAACACAATTGGTATCCAAACGATGAAACATTCTATCTGTCAACTTAATCTCTGCATATATTTTCCTGCTGATTGTTATATTTTCTGATATGAAGAGAAGACACATCACACAGGCATGCTCTTTCAATGGTAGTTTCAGACACACAGTCTAAAAAGAGAAACAAGTTGAAGGATTATCTTGTAGATCCACTTGTGAATGAAGTCAGTGTAACAAAATTTCAAACATGTCAGAAATCTTTCTGGCAAGTTGGATCACCTGCGTGCCAGAATTTAAAACCAACCCACACCTTTTGCACCTGGCATATGTCTTTGAAAGATTTCAGGGGCAGCCTCCCTAAAATTGATGTTTTCAGAGGTACATATGTAAGAACAGCTTTAGACTAAGGATGGGAGGATGGGAGTATCATTGTTGCATCATTTAGGGAAGCATCAGTACTTTTAAAAGTACTCTTTAAGTACTACCTTAATGTGTTTTAAATTTAATGATCATTTGCTCTTCTCCAGACAGTTTTCAGCCTCTCTGTCTCTCTCAGAGACAGCGCCCCCACCCTACTCCCCACAAAATATCTAAAGTACTTTAAAAAAACTGATTTTATAATTGCTTTTCTTTTTGTTTCATCGAGGCATCCCAGAGCATAAGAGATGATCAGTGACAGAAGTCAGACACTTCTGCATGAGCGTAAAAGTGAGACCTTATAAATTATATAAATCTCCATTTAAAACCAACAAGATCAGGCAGACTTCCGGTTTTGACAGAACTGCCTACACTACATCAAATTCCCTTTGGGTGTTTCTTTTACATATTCACTACAGGAATCATTGGCTCTGTCCTTTATTGTGTTTAGAAGACACACTGAACAGCCTGTATTATTATCGCCGAGAACTGTTTATGTGACATTCATTAAATTTATACATATTGCAAATATAGTTCTGTGTTGCTGAAAAAACTTAATTTGTGCATTTTCTTGTTTCTAGGAAGATTACATATTTTGGAGTGTACAGAAGTGATGCATAAAGGAGTGCTGCAGAATATCCACATTGTCTCCCAGCTGTCCTGTGAAAAATTTTAAACAAAATTACTCAACAAATGCTCCAAAATTTAATGGTAGCGATGGGCTGTTGTGCATTTCATATACGTCAATCAAGCTCAGTAAAGTGTGAGTTCTGATCTCGTGGATGTGTTCCAATCTTTATTGTGTCCTCGGAATTTCAGAGACACTCACAGACAGACTTGAGACCAGGTAGAAGGAGGCTTAAAGCACAGTCAATTTCCTCCATCCTCAAGTTAGGGACATATCGACTTTGCATATGACCACTTCTCACCCTCATACAACCACACCACTGGCCAAACAGGAAGGAATAATTATTTGCCATTTAAACAGGATGAGTGATGGGTGAAGAAATGTCACCCTTGTCACTCAGAAATAAGGAAAGACACACATGCTACCTGCCAAAGAACTTATGCCAGGTCTCCAAAAGATCCTCATGTGTTATGTAGTTGTCTTTTTTGTATTTGTACATTTGGAATTATTATCAATTTATCTGAAAAAATATGCCACTTTAGTCTTTATTGATGCAATTTTCATATTCAATTAATGAACATTGTGACTGTATGTTAGGAATGATTGACATTAGTATTGGTATTTAAAAAATGGCACCAAAAAGTATCAGCATTATTTTAATTTGAAAAAGTTTAGTGTTACCCATCACCTTATAAGTGAACATATTTTTGACATGTGGAGGAAGATCACACTTTAAAAATGAATAGCACATACATTTGTATTAGAAAAAATAAGAGGAGACATTTTAGAGGACTGTCAATATATTTGTCCAGGGGAAATCAGCAAATACATCAGATGTGTGTTTGGACAACAGGGTCTAAACTTCAACTCAAAATGGAAAGAAAAGAAAAGAAAGTTCCTCACAGCTTTGTAAATTTCCTTGAGGCCAGTGACTCACCATGGTGTAGTCTCGGGGGCAGGCTCAGTGGGTCATTCGGACATTGAGCAATGTATTTGTACAATGGGTTGTGGCTCTTTTAGCCGCTATGCCATAAAAACACTGTGTGAACTTTAAAGACATCAGATCTGACGTATTACTGTCTGTAAACATTTGGACACAGAACACACATTTATTTTGTCTTTGTAATTGAGACAAAAACACGTCAAAATCAACAGCCACAGTGTGAGCAACCAGACACACGGAGCGCATGTTTGTATTGTGCTTGCTGTTCACTGAAGCGTGCGAGTGTAACCCTGCCTTAAGCAAGTAGACACATTCATGTTTGTATAAACAGAGGGACAGATGTTACAATTAGTCCAGAGCATGAGAGCTGGCACAAATCATAAGCACACACAGACATAACAGACAAGTAACCAATCAGAAGGGAGCTTTTTTAATAGGTTTTAGCATATGCAGGGAGTTCAAAGGGAACCTACATAAATTTATTGTCCCCCATCTGTCCTCGGGTTCAATCCAGAGCCTTTCAAGTCCACAGTGACCCACATCATCTTTAATAAGAACGATGTTGGCTGAAGCTTTACATCTGTCTACTTCCAACCGCTCAAACCCACCTTGAGGTGCCCACATCTCTTTAAAGGCTGTGCGATGCAAACACAGAGGGCGCCCCTGCAGCTAAACAAACAAGTAGGCTGCGGTAAAAGGTCAGAGGCCGAAGTCGAGCGACTAAATGCCAGCTGGAGAACTGTCTGTGAACTCACCCGGCACTTGATGAGAGAGAGCGATACCAGCAGAGTTAATCACATGCAGAGATACATGACGTTGGTGTCAGGACCAGATAAAGAAAACAGCCATTTCAGCGCTCGCTTTGCTTCACTTTTATATCTGCTGCTGCCGCTGATGCCAATTCCAGATAAGATGATTAAAGCCTTGCTATGTCTTGCTTTTTTCTTCGTCTTACTTTCACTTAGACACATGTACTTTTGCTTGCTTCACTGAAAAGTTTTGTGCCTAATGATGAACTCCAGTATGTTTCCACTTTAAGGACAAATGACAGGAGTGTGTGTGAACACCACAAAGACCTGTGAGGTCCTCGCCTGGTGTCCTGTGGAGGATGATCACACCATACCAGAGTAGGTAGAAGCATGTCTAGAATCACACTACAGAGTAATACTGACATGTAATTAGGCTTAGTCTTAATTAGTCTGTTGTGTCAGTCTAAATATGTATCCATTTGATCTTTTCCTTGATTATTACTTTGATTTCATCAACATATGTAGACATGTAGGAATGCTATGACTTTGTAACACCTAAGTGGGGCACACACAGAAGGATTTTCTAAATTTGAAGAGATTTTTTTTTTTATCTGTTTGCAACCTGGCACATTAAGACAAGAAAACAAAAAAAGAAGCATTGAACAGTTTTGACTGTACTGTGTGTGGTGTGCTCCGATAGAATCTAGTCCTCCAAGCCAGAAATTGTGATCTATCAAAAATGAAGAAGATGCTTCGTTGTTCCTCAGTCAGCTCCCTTCTTGATTGGCTACATTCTGTTCCATGTCACAGTTCACAGAGTCATGATTCAGGAGTCATCGTCTTTCCCTGTACCCCAAGATTTTTGGTCATAAATATTGAACAATTTTAATTCACAATTGTCTAACCAGTTTCAGAGCCAATCATCAGGACAAATTCACTCTTAACACACCTCAGACCACAGGATGATCTAATAGGATGATCTTATAAGACATAAGGTAGTCTGATGTTTGCTGTCCTCGGTCGGAAAGGGGGAAAGTCATGACAAAAATAGCCTCATAATCTTTGTGTGTACCCCACTTAAATAGCCACTTCAGGTCAAGGTAAACCCTGCTTTTTCCTCCAATTCTACCTTTATTTAACACGAAAACGATTCATCAAGGTGCTGTAAACATCCCTTAGATATTTTGGTCCATATTGACATGAAAGCATCATAGAGAGAGATTTGAGATTTGGTAGCTCACCTTCTGGCTTCTTCCAGCAGGATACAGCCCATGCCAAAAATCTTAAATCATCTCAAACTAGTTATTTGAAAATGACAATGAGTTCACTGTGCTCCGGTGGCTTCCACTGTCACCAGATCACGATTCAATCCAGCACCTTTGGGATGTAGGGGGATGAGAGATTGGCATCAGGATTGTAAAGACGTGAACATCTCTAAGAAATGTCTCAAGGAATAAAGGCAGCTCTAAAGGCCAATCCCATCGTTGAAACATGTATCTAATAAAGTGGACAATGAGTGTATGAGAATGTAAATTAACATTAATCTTGTAGAAGTATTAAATTATTAAAACAAACTTGTAAATGCATTAAACGAGACCAAAACTTGTGATCATCCTGTTTCTGTTCTGTCAAGTAATGTCCCAGTTTTATTTCAGTCTTAAGTACCATTTTAGTTACTTGTTTCATGAAACTTTACATGGTATCAGAAGGTTATTAAAGTCAAATTTTGGTATCATGACAACACTAGTTGATGGAAAACTATGATCAGTGTAATTTTTTACTGTGTTTTCTTTCACTCAGCACTCAGATGCCCTGACAAAGTACAGTGTTTTGCATGGAAAACCCTTATGTAAAAGTAAAAATCCTGGATTTAAGAAAATATTGAAAACTATAAAGATATATTAAAAAGCCACAGATTTACAGTAATTTATACAAATATAATATCTTTTCATCTTTAGATAGAAAAACCTCTCTATATAATTCAGGCCAACACTGTCCAAAAAGAAATGTGATCCATTGCACCAGTGTCTTGGTTACATTGAATATGAGATAATGTGTTTATGAATATTTATTCCCTCATCATACTAGACCTAACTCCCCCTTGTGTTTTTTTTCAATCTAGTCCTCCTCTGTTGATGTCTGCAGAGAACTACACACTCTTCATCAAAAACTCTGTCACTTTCCCATTATTTGGCGTCACAAGGTAAGAGACTCTTCAGTGCCAAGTTAAATAAATATCAACAGAGGCCTCTAGTGAAACAAGTTAAAATCAAGTTAAAAATAAATAGAAATGTTGGATGAATGTTTGTCTCTGTACTTAAAGCTAAATAAATATAATTTAAATCACTGTACAACATGAACAGGTCAGTTTGCTCATGCAGGATCATGATAATTAACAGTGACATAATTTCTTATAATATATATATATATATATATATATATATATATATATATATATATATATATATATATATATATAATTTCCATCAAACAATACAAGTAATTAACCAAAATAAGAGTGAAAGCAAAAGCAAAATGCTACATACAGTATAATGTGTTTTGTCAAGCAACATTATAATTTGGTTCTTACAAAGATCATCAAGAAGAAAATGCCTGACATCGAAACATTTATAGCTTTATTTTGTATGTCTGTGGTTGTTACATAATTTTGATTACTTTAACAAGTATTCAATTTTATATTCTTGTTATGTGAAGATATTTGTGACAAAACAAAAACCAAGGAGGACCCAAAAGCACAACTCCACAAGTTCAAAATCTCAAGAAGCCTTTTAATGCACTCAGGCGTTCAGTACACTCAGTGGCAACCAGAGCGGGCAGGGGTATCAGATACAGTAGGCAAAAAGGTCAAAAATGTACTTAAATGAGATCTGAACATGAAGAGATACAAGAGGACAATGCTGGAGGGTGAAGACAAGAGGTACAACAACAATCTGACAGAGAACCAGAGGGTGAAGTGGGATATAAATACACACATGGGGTAATCAGACACAGGAGGAAACACAGGTGAAGGGAATCAACAATCAGGGAGACACAGAGAGAAGATGGGGATCCTCATCCCCATGGCATATATGGTTGTAAAAGTAGTTATGGTGTATGGATACATGTCCTCTTAGGGCCCTTTGAGGGTAAAGCTAAAAATCTAAATGAAAAAGATACAAGCTTGCAGGTACAATAAAAACCACAAAAAAGGTTACAAATAACAGCGTTATGACTCAGCTATCTTTGAAGCAAGGGCCACACCCCCATGATAGATCTGCACATCAGCAGGCTGATAAGCTCTGTTAGAACAGATGTGGCCAAACATGCAAACAGCCCTAAGGTGAGACATAAATTTAGATGACCTCAATCCAAACACAACAGTGAATATGCAAAAGGCAATATTATCAAAGAGATACTGAACAAAACAACAGGAAAACACATCTGTCTTCATGAAAAACTGATCTAAAAATATATCTCTATAAGAGAAGACAAAACACCAACAACCCACAAAATTCAAATGTGGACTTTCTTGTTTCACATGGTTTTATTTTTAAACAGGGAAGATTGTCTATTTATTGTATGTATAAAGGCAAACCCATCCAAGTAAGATGTGAAAAATATGATAGATGAAATGATTAAAATTACTGTCATGACAGAGATAAAGATTCCATATTAGCATGTAAAATTAAAGGCAAATCTAGTAAAAAATAGCAAAGATATGATTTTCTTCAAATTCCATCCTATATTAACTTTACAGAATTTTTTGTATCCAGACAAACATATCACCACCATAATGTAATCGTTTCAAGTTGGGCTGTTGCCGATATCTCCTAAAAAAAATATATAGGCAAAATCAGTCCAGCAGGTTTTGTTTAATCTCACTCACATACTGACAAATAAACAAACAAAGAAATAATCATACGCCGGCAAAAAAAAATAATGTTGCAGAGGTAAAAAAACAAATCAAACAAACAAACAAAAATCTCACCGTAAATGAAACTTAATATGTCTCTGCCTTCTGTTTGTACCCAACACTGTGTGGTTTGAGCTTTCAGTGATGTTGAAATGTGGGTTGTGTTGTGTCATGCTATTGTTAAAGTACTGTTTGCAAATATCTCAGTTTGCATATTTCCTGTTTGTCATCTCTGGGTGGTTTGCATGTCTGACCACAGCAACATCACAACAACTAATAGCCTGTTAGTGAACAACCTCTCAACAGAAAAGACAAATGAAGCTCTACATTGTGATTACTGAACTACTGTATATTATGTTTTGAGTTAAAGTTGCCTACTTTGTATAATAACTAAACAAATGGCAGTAAGACAACATGTTAAGCAGAGTAGATGTTTAGTTTTTAGCTTTGAAATCTTCTCAAGGGTAATTTATGAGGCCATTTTGAATAATGGGAGTTGCAGTGCTGTGTGTTTTTGGGCTTAACTCAGACACACAGAGATTTTCTCTTTTTTCTTCTCCTTTCAAAACTTTGACATAAATGTTTTGTTTTTTTTAATGTATTTTTTGGGCATTTTGTGCCTTTATTGATAGTAGAGAGACAGTGGATAGGCTTGTGAAAGGGGGTGAGAGAGTAGGGGAAGACACTGCAAACTGGTCACAGGCGGGATTCGAACCTGGACCGACAGAAGCAAGTACATGGGGTGCTAACCACTCCGCCAAACCAGCACCCCTGACATAAATGGTTTTAAACAAAACTTTCTCCTCCAAGCTTGCAAACTTTGCCAACAGCACAACACTGAAATCAAACTTTAAAAGGATAAACGTTCGAGTCATGATCTTCTGGGATCATGACTCAAAATATTTGGAATTTTAATAGAATATGAAAGTTCTAGGGTCATTATATATTCTTGTAAATTTGAGATGAAAACACCATTTTTAACTATGAGAAAATCTTGCTCTGAAAGAGGTTATTTTACTGTAAAGACCTTTTTAAGGACTGTGTGGTTGCTATTGCTTTGACGTGAAGAGGCCAACACAGTGGTGCAGGACTGACTCAAAAATGCGTAAGTGTAAACTGTAATGACCACCTGTGTTTTCAGGAGTAACCTGGTGGAGGGTATTGATGCTAAATACATCAGTAAATGCCTCCATGATCCAGAAAAAGCTCCGCTGTGTCCAATATTCAAACTGGGAGACATTGTCAAACTGTCTGGCTTCAACTTTGAAACAATCGCCAGGGTGGTGAGTCAAATTCAGCAGCATAATTTGTGTTCAGTTTGTTCTGTTTGTCTTGTTGTTTTAACAGTATTGTGTCCTAACAGGGAGGAGCCATCGGTATTGTGGTGGACTGGACCTGCAACTTTGATGTGGATGTGCGAAACTGTAAACCAAAATACAACTTTCACGGCCTGTATGGGAACCCCACAGAGACAGACAAGGCCAGAGCCTCAGTGGGATATAATTTCAGGTGGGTAATACACGTCATTCCATCAACATGGTCTTTAAGCCTTATCCTGCACACTACAGATATGACCAAGAACATTTAAAGGAAAAGGTTTACATTAGGAGTCCTGGGATATTTATCTGCTTTTTTTGTATTGTGCCTTGATTAAGAAATATAATTTGAAGTTTACTCTGCCTTTTATGAAATGTTCATGACAGGTTATTGCCAATGAACTCGTTAGATGCTGTAATTTTGTCACTTGATGACAGAACAGTGTTTCTGGATTTGTGGCTCAAACATGCCCCCAGGTAACTGCAGGAAGCATTAGTATTAGCAGAAAAAATTAAACACGTCCCAGAACAATCTCAGGGTCACTTGAGTCTAACAGTTCAGTTTGAAGCGTCCACTGCCTTTGAGTCGTACACACAGTATTGGGGTGCTGATCAACGAACAACATAAAGCAGGTTACAAGCAAAAATTTCCAGATCTTTTATCTGTTAGCAACCCCACGCATGAAGATAGCAAAATCAGGCATTGAACAGTTTTGACTGCACGTGTGTGGTGGCTCCGATATAGTCTTCCAAGACAGAAATCTCACATGATAAAATGTGACCTAGCAAAAATGAAGAAGAAGAAACATAGCAACAACTGGAAAACCAACATGCAACATGAGAGAGGACATACGAGAAGAGGGAATGATGGTGGCCTCGGGGCTATTTTTGATGGAAATATTCCTAAAAAAGAAAGACTGTTGAAAAAAACCCTGAAGACAGCGCAAACACGTGAGTCAGTCCTCCATTTCTGAGCTCTCCGAACTTGACGTTTGTGTTTCAGGTCAGCCATGCTTAATTTTATTTACGCCTGCTTACTTGTTCCTCATTCAGCTTGCTTCTTGATTGGCTACATTACAATCCACGTCACAGTTCACAGAGTACTCAGGAGTTGTCAATTTTTCCCACACATGAAGATTTACTGGTCGTAAATATTTAAGAAGTTTATTTACGATTGTCAACTTTGTCAACTTGACCCATTTCAGGAGCTGATTATCAGGAAAAAATAACCCTCAACACAGGGTTACACAGATCACAGGACAATCTTCTAAGATTGTAAGACGTGAAGTAATCTGGTGTTTGCGATCCCTGACTGGGAAGGGGTAAAGTTGAGACAAATGCAGCCCAATAATCTTGATGTGTGTGCCCTGCTTTAAGTGGATGTAAATGCCTTTTCACCAGTCAGTCTGTAGCTGGCCCTAGAATTCCAACACCCTGCTTAGAGGATGAAATACAGATGTATTAAAAAGAGCACATCAGGTCATACAACAGCATCCTGAGGAGAAAGCAGCTGGAGACAGAAGAAATGAAGGCAGCTCTAAGTGAGGGCAGCAAAGATATGCTGAGGTCATCTCTAGATGGCTTTTACAAGCGTATACAACCAATAGTTGGACATCTTTAAGTTTATGTAAATTTTGCTACATACCAGACTAACATCAGTGTGCACAACAGATGTCAGTTTACATTTTCATGGCCCAGCTTAGCTTAAGGGGCATCAGTGGCACTTGGTTGGTCGGCGGAAGGTTGCAGGTTTGAGCCCACCCCACATGGGGATGTGTCTTTTGTTAAGTCACTTAAACCCAAGTTGCCCCCACTGCTGTGTCAGTGGCATGTAAATGGGCTTGAATGTGTTAGCTGATACTGATGGACAACTGACATAGAAACTCCAACCATCAGTGAATGTGAGAGTGAATGGGTGAATGTGTAGATGTGACCTGTGGTGTTAAGCTGCTTTGAGTAGTCAAAGAATAGAAAAGTGCTATGTAAGCTCAGGTCTATTTACATTTCCCTATACGTCTGCAAAAGTTGGCTTAACTGTCTGTGTGTGAATGCAGCTTAAAATTAAAAAAAAAAATAGCGAAACCTGACTCCAACCACCTAAAACACAAAAATCCTCCAGTAAATTCTCACCAACCAGAAAGCAGATATCACTGAGACTTGAAGGGCCTTTTACTAATAAATTTGTGTTTTAAATTGATTGTGGTGACTCTTATTGTTTTTTTAGGTTTGCAAAACATTACATGGAGGACAAAATTCAGAAAAGAACTCTTCTCAAAGTGTTCGGGATCAGGATCGACATCATTGTGCAGTCCCTTGTAAGTCAAAAACTTGAGTATTCCTGTTTTTGTTGGTTCCTATCTTGAGGGAAAGGTCAGAAACAGTTTGAATTATTTATGTTTTTTTTTCTCAAAGGCAAGAAAATTTGATATTATCCCAACACTGACAGCCATCGGCTCTGGAGTTGGAATCTTTGGAGTGGTACGTTTTTATGGGATTCAAACCTGATGTTGATGTTTGTGACTGTGGAATAACCTGCATCAGCTAATATAAGTCTGATTTTAAACTTTTCAGGCGACTGTTGTGTGTGACTTGGTGCTGCTCTATTTGCTCCCAAAAAGAGAATTTTACAAGAACATGAAATTCAAATACACAGACACACACATACAGGTAAGCTCTGAAGTGCATGAGAATGATTATCTGCTGTTGATGCTTTTACTTTGAGCAGAAGGGGGCAGCAGAGAGGCATGTATGAACAGTATACTTTGTCACTTTCGATTTACTCACCCCACTTCCTGTTAAAGAATGTCACCAGCAGCTGCACCAGGCACCTTCCTAAAGCGGGGTACACACATAAGGATTTTTTAATCTGAAGAGATTTTTTTTATCTGTTAGAGACCCTACACATGAAGACAAAAAAAAAAAAAAAAAAAAAACAGGAACTGAACAGTTTTGATCATGCTGTGTGTGGTCTGCTTCGATTATCACAGCACACCACACAAATAATGATTCTATCCCAACACCTATCTAGAATCTGGTCCTCCAAGACCATCTCAAATGATTTAAAAAAAATGAAGAAGAAGCATAGCAACAACCAGAAACTTTGTCTATGACAACAAACGGATAACACTACAGGCAACACAAGACAGGACATACAGTAACGGTGGTCTTGGAACTATTTTTGACAGAATATCCCAAACTAAAAATGACAAGACTGTGGAAAGATACTGGAGACTGCGTGAACACATGAGCTGGTCCTCCATTACTTAGGTCCACCAATCTTTGTTTTTTTTTTTAAGGTCGATCATGCTCGTTTTTATTTACTCCTGCTCCATTGTTCCTCAGTCAGCTCACCTCTTGATTGGCTACAATCAGTTCCACGTCACCATTCATGGAGTCATGGCTCGTAAGTCATGGGCTTTCCCCAGACACATGAAGATTTTTGGTTGTAAATATTGAACAAGTTTGATATTTATGATTGTGGACCCTGACCCATTTTGGTGATGGTGATTGTGACAAATTAACTCTTAACACCCCAGACCACAGGATAATATTACAAGATAATCTTATAAAACACAAGATAATTGGACATTTGCCATCCTTGGATGGGATGGGGGACAGTCATGACAAAAACAGCCCCATTAATCTTTATGTATGCACCCTGCTGTAGATATAGGAACCGATTGAAGGGGTAGTTCAGGTTTTTTTGTAGCTGGGTTGTATGAGGATATCACAACGCCAAAGATGTAAGACCACAAATGAGCTCAAGAGAGAAAGAGACAAAAAGAGAGGGAAAAAACAAAGATTGGGATGGGCGGAGAGCTCAATTCACAAAATCCCTCCCATTATTTTCTAAATCTGGAGAGTTTTTTTTCCTCCACCAAGGACATAATGTTTTTTGCTTTGTGTGCTTGTTTAAAAATGACTCAACTTAAAAAGTTGTTAGATTTTGGTGGTGGTCCAGATAACAAAAGGAAATCATCGAATCATAACTACTAAGAACATTAACATGATTTTGAGTGTTACGTGTGTGTTTTCAGGATCAAGGAATCATATTATGACATAAACTTTATTATGAAACTATTGCTCATAGATGTAACTGCGATATGTTAGCTACCTTTGCAAAGTTTGTACTCTCTGAGCACTTTCTATTTATATTTTTAACTCAGTGAAAGTGCCAAATAATTAAGATGCAGGGACACAATTATTATTAGTTAGACAGTTTTTCAACAAAAACGATTGTTCGATAATGGTGGTTATCTTGGATCACCACCAAAATCTTGTGATTTTTAAATCAGGCCTTTTCCAACATTTCCTGAAAATTTCAGCAAAATCCCTTCAGTAGATTTTCCACAATCTTGCATGAAAACAAACAAACAAAAAGACAAACAGAGGCAGAAACATAAGCTCCTTAGTGGAGGTAATGAACAAAAACAGCAAATTTGAAGCTTCATAATATCATTATACCAACATTAATGTATATGTAACTCAAACACAGTTAAATGTTCACAAATTAATGACACATATCCAAAGTCAATTTAAAGCTTTTTTAATGCAATAGGAGAAAAAGTGTTCTCTAAAGCACTGTACGTTCCTCTACGATTGTTTTCTCATGAATATTTTACTAACAGTATTATATTTTACTGCCTCACCAAAAAATATTTAGGGACACAATCATAGAAAAGTAAGTTCTTTAATGACTTGCAAAAAAAACAAAATATGTTCTAGCAATCTGTACCTATATTTTTTAATATCATGTAGTACAGGTGACTCCTGATGAATCAGGTTTAGCAGTGGGTAATTTTTCTTTATATTTAAAATTTGGGGTTTTCTTTGGAAAATATCTTAAGCTATCCATATTTGGCGTCCACATGGAAACGCTCAGCCAGGGTTGATTGACTCCATTCAGATGAAACATAAACAATTAGAAACTTGTCTCGTGGTGCTGGTTTGGCAGAGTGGTAAGCAACCAGGCTCAAGCAAAAGCAGAAGCATTTACATACTTGTGCCAGTCTGGGTTTGAAACCAACCTGTGGCAAGCTTGCAGAGTGCCCCCCCCTCCACCACCACTCTGTCTTGCCTCCTTTCACAAGCCTGTCCACTGTGTCTCTCTCACCTTTTATTTAAAGCAGGAAATGTCAAAAAATAACCTTTTAAAAAATAAAATGCGCTTCCGAAGGCGACTAGCTAAAAATGGCATGTTGCGAACGCTGTCATAATTATATTCATATTGTATATATTGTTAATGGTAATGGTGTGAATTCCTTGACCTTATTCATATTCTCATTTCTACTTAATTTACTTATTTTATTTACTTTTTTTTTAAAGAGTAACTGAAACAACTGCATTTCAGTTTTTCTGATTCTGATTGCCAAATGTTTCTGTTAATAGATCAAATGTATTGTGGAGCGTCCTGTCATGGATATTGTTGATAAATACCTCATACAGCCTCACCTCATTAAACTGAACTACCCTGTCATTCTGCTGTGTTTGAACCTCTAACAATCACCGCTAGAGTAGAACAGTTTGCATCACAATATGTCCCATAGATGATAAAAATCACCCCCCAAATCCTCCCGCACAGACCCTTCCCTTCTTTAACTGAACCAGGCAGAACATTTTGTATTCGCAGCCTGACAGCGAGTCGCTTGGTTTAGACTCAAGTGTCTATTACACCATTGAAGCAAAGGCAAGACAAACCCAAGGCACTGACAAGTCCAACGTGAGTCCATATAATATTGTAGACAGATGCTGCAGAAAAGACTCTTTTATGCCATATTTTCTCTCCTGTAGAGTAAAGGATAATACATATATTTTTGTCAGCTTGTGAGGTCTCAATGCTTCACCTTTTATTTGGCTTTTCATCCCACAGGATCCTGATTCAGAGGCAGGCAGCGTAGAGACCGAGGTGTCTAAAGTAAGAGATTCAGACATTTTTATGGAGGCCTGTTTACTAGGAAAATGAATCCCCCCCCATGTTTTTCTGAATCAATGAGTGACCAGCAAGTGTCACAATTTAACTGGTGTTTAATTTAAGGAGATTACAGGTTGTTTGAACTTGTGGGATTACATTATATAATTACCAGATGTGATCATAACTGTTTCCCACTGCTGCATGAGTAAATGGATTAAAAAAGAATTTCATAATCAATTTCAGTGTGGACAGATCCTTTTTAGAGAGTGTTTTTTTTTTTTTTTTTTTTTTTTGGTTATTTCTGTCAAAGAGCATGTCCATGATTGCCTTTTGTAACATCAGTGCAGCAATGCAAGAGTTGATTAAAATCCTAGGAGATAGTCTTCTATTAACCCACTTATCAGCTATATTATTGATGTTTTTGAACATTATTGATGTGAAGTATTTAAGGATTTTACTGCCCTCTGTATTTATCAAAGTCATCAATCATTTTAGTAGTTTAAGAAAGAATAATGCACAGAAAAAAATGCATTCTAGGACATCTATTTTGGAAAAAACTGTAACCCAATTACGTTAAGTGGTATTGACAACTATTGGACACAATTAACCACTGATATTGCATCATAACTTCACATGTACTTTTTATCATTAAACTCTCAACATGTTAATACTTGGAACACTTTAATATTTAAGGGAAAATATAAATACATTTCTCAAAAAATGTTTAAAAAATGATATTTCAGTCAATATTTCCTCCCCTTTGATAACACCAGCAGCAGTTGTATGCATATACAATATTGTAGTTAGAAAGCCTGATTTTTCAACAGCCCACTTGTAAGGATGATGCATTCATGGAATGAGTTACACTGTCAAATGTGTGGGTAGCATGCTTTAAAAATGTGTCAAAATCCTTTCTTGCCCTGGAAGAAAGTCTACAGTTCCTCAGTGAAGTAAGGGTGAGTAACCAGTCTTCTTGGACTGTTCTCTTCCTGAGATGCCCACTGTCTCATCCGTCTCGGACGTCACTCATCTTATGGGAGCTGATCCTAAGCTCGGAAGGTCTGACATCAAATAATGCTGCCACTCTGCACCAGAACACCAGGATCCAGTTGCAGGGCATTTTAGCTCGGGGGCGCTACCAACATGTTAAGCTCTGCTGCTTATCCCACAAATGCACAATCCTTACAAGCTGTACCTTGTTGGAAAGTTAACTAACCAAATTTTGGGGTGATATAAGATACGGTATCAATTGATATTACTAAAGAGGAGAAATACTAAACTGATATAACATTTCTAAACTTTTTTTGCGGAGTGTATCAATGATGCTATGTTTGACTCATGAAAACAAAAACAGATTAAAAGCTTTTCAAGCTTTTCAGCAATTCTAGAAGTGTATTCTTGTTTTGTGATAATCCCTACATACATTTGTAAAAAGCCATACCTGTAATTGAAACTGAAACTTGGTTAAAAAGTCTGGTAAGCTTAACATCTGTCAACATTGCATGATGGCAGGCTAACAAAAAATTTAAGTTTTCTATGAAGTAATATCAAAACTTCACAGCATCATCTGAATATCATCCACTGCAAGTATTTAAATCGGTTTTCAGAAGGTTTTCTCTGGTCTTCTAGCATTAGTAAATATTATTTGAGATATTTGATGGTTTCAGCTGCCAGCGAAGTGGTCCGTGATTAATCTTTGGTTCAGGGAATGGGATAAAGATATTATATTTTGAGCCAATTCTGCTGCCCAAACACACTTTTCAGCCACTTTGAAATAACAAAATTAAGGTCAGATCTTAATCAAGACACTTAAGTGTAAGCCTTGGCCAAGGTGAAAGTTCACCTAACTAAGTAGCTCTGCAAGTAGCTCATAAGAGGAAGATCTCTGACTGATGGGCCGGTGTTGGTGGCTTACTCACTTACTTAGTCTATTTTTTGGACAATTAGCCCTTGACAATTAATTATACTGTGGTTGATGTCCCTTAAAAATCACTTTTGTTCTGATTGTACTGATTCTTGATATTAAAGAATGACAGTAAATTCTAGTCTAAATCTAAATGGTTCTGGCTCGACTGCAGCTCTAACATGATGATGTGTCCTTTAGCAAGACACATAGGCTCAAGTTGCCCTGACTGCTGAGTGAGTAGTGTACAAAAGAGTGTTGATGTGATTGACCAATAATAATGGATGTCTTAGACTAGATGTTCCAAATTTTTTTCCTCAGATCCCTTCAGTTTTATCGAAGAAAAGTCAAGCCCCATCTGGACCCGCATAAAAAATAGTGTTGCACTTCTGTGTGCAACGTACATTTTAATTGTTAACAAAAAAAATCAAGAATTTAAAAAGGGGTTCTTAAACTTAACCTCTTCAGAAAGTATGCTCTATGCTGTGTGGTATCAGTGTTTCAAAACATGTAAACCAAACTTTGACAACTGCAAAGCTGACAGAGCCTCCTGCCCTTCCTAAGGACCTCTTGCACCCCCCTAGAGGGGCCTCAACACCAGGTTGGGAACCAAAGACTTAGACTCTCTTACCATCTGTGAGTGAGAAGGTGTGACCTGTGGTGAAAGCCCTTTGAGTTGTCAGATACACTGAAAAAGTGCTGTGCAAGAACAGGTGCATTTACATTAACTAGTCATACTGATAAAGGTAAATCGAACACTGCACTGCACTGACACCAGCAAGCCTCTCCTCTAAAAAATTATATGAAAGCTGTTTGTGCATAAAATTGATATCAGTGATATCAACCATAATTCAGCTCAGCTAGTGCTCTAATCCCCCCCCCCCCTTTTTCCATTATTTTTTCTGCTGAGCACTGTGTCCGATGACAGAGTTGAAAAGACCAATGCATTTTTTTTCTAGCAGTCAGAGATATGTGAATATGATTCACTGCTATAGTGACCATCACCAGTCCTCCCTGTAGGCTACTCCATCAAATAAAACTTTATTTAATCCCTGATGTGAGCTGAAGGGGAGGGCCGTGCCACACCACAGTGTGAAAGAAGGGGAAATAGTGACAGACGGGACAAGAGAAGACAAACGGAAGGGAGTAAAAACGGGTACTGTTATTGATTTGAGATAGTAGTTCAAGTGCTGTGCTGATTTAAGTCCATACAGGAAGTAAGGGCTGTAAGAAACCAGGGACACCACATGGATAAGAAATGGAGTGGCATGCATCACAGGACGTGAGAAGATGTGTAAGAGTGCCCGACTCAGCATGTTCTGACGGGATCAATCATTTCTGTTAGTTAGTCTTGAGGTGTGAGGTGGTCACCGAATACCCAAGTAGTTGCCCATGCCCAGGGAAACCACGGCCACGGGCACCCACAGGCCACCAGGGCACAGGTCAAAATTGTCTATTAGTAGATAAGTTTGTATTACTAGTATTACTAGTATACCTAAAAAATTATTCGTAAAAAATCTTAGCTTTACTACTAGTAGCACTAGTAAAGTCTACTTGTGCACTAATGAGCCAAAACCTTTACTAGTAAAACAAAATTTGGTTTACTAATCCTAGTAAATTCAAAATATCCCCCTAGTAGTACCAGTAGACTGTGTTTATTCTATTAGTAGTACTAGTTAAGCCAAAAGGTTAACAAGATGTACAAGTTCACTTAACGCAAATGAAGTAGAAGGGATCATAACGAAATCCAGCACCCTGATTGGTAGTAATTCCCCCCCCCCCCCCCCCCCCCCTTTTTAGCATGTAAGGCTTGCAGGTAATACTGATGAACATTTTTCAATCTATTAGTAGTATTAGTGACACTTTTTGTTTCACTAGAAATACAAAAGAACTAATGACACTTTAATTCATTATTAAAAAGTCTACTCATTCACCAGTTGACCAGAATTGACTACATGTACTCCAAATTTGAGTACCAATGGAGCTACACAGTTGGTATCAATGAAATCAATTGTATGCCCAAACGGTCTTTCATATATTTATAAACTCTCTACATGCAATGTAATTCTGATATAATTTTCTTATGAATTCAGAAAAAAGGCAGGACAATATTTCCTCATTTGAATGCTATATGGCTCTGTGTTTTTCTTTACAATTTCACAGTTTTCATTTTTCAGGTCGCTAATGTCTTTTTTTTCTCTTCCTGTGTAGAAATGACCTGGGAGCTAGCTTTAAGGTGCTCTTTGGACCTTGTTCTGCACTGGAATCCTGCAATAAGACAATACATGTGTGCACACTCAGACTCTTAAGCGGACTCTAAACTGGAGCGAACCAATCAAAGACATTACTCCACGTTGTCTTCTTCCTCTTGATTTACGGCAGTGTCTTCTACCAACGTTTCCACCTTTTGAAGCCACTCTGAGAGAACACAGTGACTCTAACTGTTGTGTGTAGAGATGTAGCATAGCTCAAGCTAAAGATGTGTGTGTACTATTTGGGTGTAGCTTGGTTTGCTTTTACTCCACCTTTGGGTGTAACCCTCCGCCTCTTAACTGTCTCCATGTCTGAACAGGTGAAAGAAAAGTTTCTGGCACTTTTATTAGTGTACACAAATCAGTAATCATTATAGATCTGTGTCACTCTCCATGTCAAAGATTTAAAAAAAAAAAAAAAAAAAATTGGATGATGTGTGGATGTGCCACTGTTGAAGTGATTGTGCACCTTGTCATTGAGTGCTGCATTCAATAAAACCTGCAGTTATACTACTGCTGTTGCGACTTCAATTTTATATGTTTATGTTGTCACAGAATCACATGGTCAAGGAACCAGTTTGAGATGATTTGACATTTTGACATTGTGTTATTATGCTAAACGAACCATCAGAGGGTTGGCCCAGTGTGCTCTTCACCATTATGCTGCCCCCACACCATTATACCACCAAAATTTGCTTAAATTTCAGGAGATGTTGGTAATGACCCAACTTAAATATGATTAGATTTTGGTGGTAGTCCAGATAACTGCCATTTGAAAACAATAGTTTTTGCTCAGTAACTAACTTATAATGATACTGACATGATTCAGAGTGCTAGGTGTGGGTTTTTACTGTCAAGGAACCATATCATGATGGAACTGTTGCTTATGGATGTAACAGCAACATGTGAGCCTTTGCAAGCTTTTCCTCTGGAGGCATATAATAAGCGTACACTATCCTTGACATGGCAGTACATGGTGCAGCCAAAGCATCACAATCAACCCACTTATGGGCTTAAAGTACTAAAAAACAACTATGCTGACTCAACAGATGTAACAGCAATATGTGAGCTACCTTGGTACAGGTTTGCACCTTCTGAGTGTATTCTAGCTGTTCATGTGGTGGTTTACAAAAAGACCTCAAATGAAAGAATGAAACTAAAATGTCTTTATCAAACAAAAAGCAGGATGAAACAAAAACTCATTACAATACAAAAAAGAATCCTCCAAAAAAAATCAGACCAGGAGGGTAGCTTACAAAAGACACTGAACAACACTAGGAAGCCAAGGGGAACATTCAGGCTACAGGCAGGACAAGCTGACACAGAGGAGCAGACACAGAGAGGGAGGAAGTCCAATAAGTATGACAATCACACATATGGACACAATCAGGGTAACAAGAGTTGTAGAAACATTGAGGACCAGGGAACATAATAAAACAAGAGAGAACACAATATGAACATACGTTAAAAGCAATGCCAACTAAACTCAGGACATTTAAGTCACTGCAACTATCAACACCCCCCAAAAACAGATGTTATTGAAACCATTTTTCCCAGGATGGACTTAATGTTTGAGGGAACAGGTATATTTGTTTCAAACCCAGAGATAGGGAAGATGGCAGCCCTGGTGAAAATGTCATAAATACCAGCTTTATGGTTGAAAGGAACTAATCTCACTTTTAAAGGCCAAGAAATAGCCTTCAGAATATCAAGGAAAAAATACAAATATCAGACAAATAATGAAATAACAAGAACAAAATTTTCACTTTTTTTTTCTTCTGGCCCCTGTGATTGGTCCAAATGTAGTTGATACCCCACGAATTAGGGGTTAATTAGGGGTGTCCCGATACAACTATTTCCCCTCCGATACGATACCGATATTGCAGCCTTGAGTATTGGCCGATACCGATATCAATCCGATACAATATCAGCAGGAATCATACAGACTTTTATTACCTATTTTGTAGTATGGACTGTAAGAAAAGGCTTGATCAGGTCAGATTACTCAAACAGAGAATAGTAGTCAGCAATAGTAGGTATGAGAAAAACTGACCCATTTGTTATTAACCAATAGGTTAAATAAATTTTAACCTCAAACATAAGAACATACTACAATTAAAACAACATGAATAGAAAATATTAGAAGACCCTGAAAAGTGACCTCAATAAATCAAACAAAAACATATTTCACCAATTGCAAAATAACCACTGTGTTGAACTTAAACATAAGCATATTCTACAACTGAATAAAATAAAAAATAAATATATTAGAATGGACTGCTTGTATCGGAGTGCTGATATCGGAGATTTAGGATGCAGGCCGATATAATCCGATATTTGTTTTTTTGACCGATATCCGATATCAATATCTGATCGGGACATCCCTAGGGTTAATGATGTTCAATCTCTAATTACGTTTGATAACAACTGCAGCAAGACATACTCACACAGTATCAAAGTTCAATCTGTCCTGTTTTATTGTCTTTGATTATGTAAAGGTGTACAAAAAGCATGCGAAAAATAGGTTATTTATAATCATCGGTACATATTTACATGGTAACAACTGCATTCCCACTAATTTGCCATGCTTCTGTTTTTGTACAAGCAGCTTCACACAGGTGAGAGGGCTCTTTCAGAGAAATGCAGGGTCAGCTGGACATAAACACAGAGAGCAGGAAGGTTAATACACCCACAGAAGATTCAGAAGCTTATCATCTTTGTGTTATGTACAAACACTCTAATTAGGACTTTAACTCTTCCAAATCTGTCCTGTTTGTATTATTTTCTGTGCTGAAGGAAATCGATGGTTTTAAGTTTGCTGCAAAAAACTGCTATCCCAGGAGAGCAAATCTCAGTTAAGCTTTAGCCATTGGATGGCACTTGATTTTTGTTTTGAATGTTTGTTTTATATATACAACTAGGCTGAACCAAAAAAAAAACACAGGAAGAAAAATTCCATACGCTAAATCTAAGGATGCTTTTACCTGCAGCTCATTTTTTATTCTGATTCTGAGAAAAATGATTAATTTGCTTATACTTTCATTTTTAACAGACAGGTAAGGTTTTTAAGTCATACCTTTACATGTTTCGACGGAGCTCTTCTGCCTTCCTCAGAGGTGTCATCTGATGGTAGTGTGACGTGTCCTTTTCAGCTGTTCTTAAGAAAGTGTAAGCATATTGTCCACGCAGACATAATGAACTTTCTCTGACTTTGATTAATTGTTGTGTTTGTCTTCTACAGTTTGTTTCATGTTCACACTGCAGTTTTGTTAATTAAGGGGCCAAATCACACACCAAAGCAGTAATTTCCTTTTGCCATATCACATCTGCTCTACATTGGTAAACAAATGACATGGTTACTGGTCACACTTTGCCTCTTGTGAAGCCAGTTTAGCAAACTAGCATACGGACAGAGCTGTGGATATGCAGTCTGGTAGTATAAAGCAGGGTAGACACAGAGATAATCTAGAAGATTTTGTCCCAACTTTCCTCCTTCCCAACCAAGGATGGCAAACACCAGATTATTTTATATAATCTTACAAGATTATCTTTGTGGTCTGAGGTTGGTTGAGAGTGAATTTGTCCTGATAATAAATTGTTTAAGACAACAATCGTAAATATTAAACTTCAATGTTTATTTACAACCCAAAAAAATCATGTGTGTGGGGAAAGCCGATGACTCCCAGAGCCACGACTTAGTGAATTGTGATGTGAATCTAGCCAATCAAGAAGCTGACTGAAGCTGTCTTTGCACAGTGATTCTGTTTTTTAAAGGTCCCATGTCCTGCATAATCATTTTTTGTTGCTTCTAATGTTGTTCAAAGGAAAACTGCAGCATTTCAAGTAATTTTTGAGCTAAAATAATCTCTACACTAATTAATATGTCCTCATTTGTGTCAAATTGCCTCTGTCAACAATCGGACTTGTCCCCTTAAGCAAAAAAATTCTTATCTGTATTTCCATAGAACGAATACGTTCTATGGAGGCTTCCATGTCTGTCTGGCCAATAATAATGATGAACATTCAAGCGGGACATAAAGCACTTTAAAGAACTACTAGCTAAAGATATTTTCGCACAGAACCAGCATGACTGAAATGGAGCAGGAGAACAGCGAGATGCACTTGTCACTGCCCTGGCAAATTTGAAAGTCTAAGGGCGTTTTCACACCAACCACATTTAGTGCGCACCAAATAAGTTTTGGCCCTGGATTTGGTACGTTAGTGTCAATGTGAATGCAACCACCGCACTTTGGTGCGCACCAAATCAGCTGTTCCGAGACCTCCATGAAGGGGTGGTCTCGATCCGCTCCATCTCCCTACATTTGGTGCGGTTTCACTGGTGTGAAACAAAGTGGTCCGAACCGATCTACTTTTGATGCATTACTTCCTGTTAATCCCGCGGTTGAATCTTTTGCTTACTCAATTTGTTGATTTGTTTATTCTGGTTGAGGATTACGATGATTTACGAGGGTCCAGAAGGTCGCTGATGCCGTCTCAAACACGATAAGAAAACACACTTGAAGAGGGGTGCTGGTTTGGCGGAGTGGTTAGCAACCAGGCACCCCACGTACTTGCTTCTGCCGGTCCAGGTTCGAATCCAGCCTGTGACCAGTTTGCAGAGTGTCCTCCCCTACTCTCTCACCCCCTTTCACAAGCCTATCCACTGTCTCTCTCCTATCAATAAAGGCACAAAATACCCAAAAAAAAAAAAAAAAAAAAAAAAAAGAAAACACACTTGAAGGAAAATGTAGAAGAGAGCGAAACGTAAACATTGGTTGTCTGGTGTTGGAAATGGTTACCATGGTAGTCTCTTCTTCATTCTCCTCCATAGCAGGTTTGGTAACCAGTTACATGCATATCGCCCCCTGCTGTTTCAAACTGAATAAATACACAAGTGGGCCCGGGCATGGTTCAATATTGCCAGTGTGAATGCAAGCCAGCGGGGGAGGTGGGCGGGGGCGAACAGTCAAAATCTCTCTAAGAGGTGGTACACATACAACATTTTGTAAATTTTCAATTCATTTTAAAACAGTGTAAGAGCTCATGCATAAAAACAGGTGATATCAGATTTATCAGTTTTGTTCCTGTACTGTATGGTAAGAGAGAAGACACTGCAAGCCAACTGATTCATTTACATAGAAGGCAGTGCCTCTGCTTTTTCAGCTTGTGATCACACACAACTTCAGTATAAACAGATGATGGACAATGTCAGGAGGCTAATAGTTAACTTCCACTAACATCCTTGGTGGCTGTGATTTCCATCCAGCTGCTCTCAAGAGTTTGCCATTAGTCCCTATGTATGCTACCTATGACGTAGCGTATGAGGTACCTATACGAAATGGCTAATGGCTAACTTTAATTAAGTGTTAGTGGTTAAGTATGCTACATATGACTTAGCAGATGTAGCTGCTATATATAGCTAACGGCTAACAACAGCTAGCCATTAGCTTAAACTACTTTTGTAGTAGACTATTGTATCACATTAAATTATACCATACAGATGGATCATTTAACATTTATATGTGAAATGAACCTCTTCAAAGACAATCTCTACCAAGTTTACATCGTAAACTTCTGAGGAGAGCATATTTCGCCGAGTATCACTGAGTAACCATGACAATCATAAAATAATCGGCATGTCCGTGGAGAATTTCCAAGTTCTCTCTCCATTTCCCAGCAGTGATCCCCAGTCAGGACAAGATCAAAGAAAGACAAGCTACAACTGACTTTCTTTCCTCCTCTTTTAAAGAAAAAAATGAGTCAATAAAAAAAAAAAAAAAAACGCAGATGTTGAGACCGCTTCTGAAGCCACCACTGTTTTCAAACACTCAGTCACTTTAGGGTGTTGTCACACCCGCAGCTTCCGCCTCCCTTCCCTGACTGAGCTGTTAAGCATTAGCCAAGTGAAGTTGTCGGACTATGGAGGTTGGCAAGATGGAAATACAGGATTCAGAATCAGGCAGGTCCGTCTGCTCTGCAAGGCTAAGGTTTTTTTTGACAAAAATCAAAAAGTTTGACCTTCCTTTTGACCTCTATGCAGTATATGCTTCTCCTTTAATGTTGTTGTCAGATTGCTTCCTGGTTGGCTATGACAAACACAAAGCACACGCTCAGCTGTCCTCTGTGCACTCCATACACATCAAGATTTATGATTGTAAATATTGAACACGCTTGTTAATATGATTTCAAGTCTGGCCAGCCCATTCCATTACTGAAAGGATAAAATGACTCTTTATGCCTCACACCACAGGATAATCAGTTAAGATAATCTTTAGGACCTCCAGATAAACAGGCCTTTGATGAGTTTAATCTAAAGCAGAAATCCAAGCCAAAAGGCGGCCCAGTTGTCAGGTTGTGTGAACCCAGCTACAAATGACAGATTGGTAGTCAGTGTGTAAACATGACTGAAATAAGGCGAGAGTGTCTCTGAACATGCATCAATTTGGGCCAATAGAAAACTCATTATGAAGGCCTTCGAAGTCTTAAGGGTATTGAATGCATGTGAAAATATAGCTTTTGGCAAAGTGGTAAAAAAAATATCTGATGTTTAAGAAGTAGTAACACAGTGAGAGAACATCCCGTAGTTCAAGACATCTCGTGCAGAAAATATAATCTATCAGTGATTCTTTGTGGATACTCTTGACTGGACGACTCCTGTGCTCTGACTCCTGCTGATATAACAGGATGCACAGTGGTTAAGAACATGATCTCTGCAGTGACATATCGTGTGGATTGAATAATTTAACATTTTCATGGTTGTACAGAACACACAAGACAACTTTCAAAGCTGCAGTTTTCTTTGTTGAAAGTCTTGGGAGCCCAGGAGCAGTAACATGCAGAACTATATCAAAGAGGAATGACTTTTAAAGTGACGGTAGAAACAGAAAAAGGACACAGTAGGTATCTTTTTTTACAGGTGAATCACTGGACGCTGTCCTTGGTCATTAACTGTACAGTGTTAACATCTGGAAGGTACCAAAAGTGTTTCAATTCATCAACTAACAGCAACTGTGAGTGGAAAAGTGCAAATATTTCAGTAGCTGCATCATTAACATAATCAGACTTAAACATAAAAAGGAGTCTGAGGGAATGTTGATATTTACATTTCCATCTGTTCTGAGCATTCGGAAACCAAGTTCACTGAGTCTCCACCATAAATCAACAATTTTCTCCTTGATAACAGCCTGCAACCAAAACTCATTCATACACTTCTATTGCAAATAACAGCCCACACTTTGTTTTTGTGACTCTACGGATTACCTTGGTCTATTAACTTCAGCTCTGCCTTCATGCTGAGCAGTGAAGATGTAGCAGTCCAAATAAGCTTTTAACCAAGTGGCTGGTGGCACCTCTTTAACAGCCCTCCTTTCTTGTTTTGGTTTGCATATGTCATTGATTTATTGATCAAATAAAAGTTGTAGGAGCTGGTTAGATGGAAAATGTAACATGTGAGCAGTGTTGTGTCACTTGCAGACTGCCAACTCTCTTATGTGAACAACAGCAGCTAAGTTCTCGTAAGAGAGCCAGTTCCCTTTTTCCATCCATAGTTACTGTCCAACACCACAGTGCTTAACTAGACCAGTGTGTTGGTACTTGACAGTTTTTCAGAGGGTTCAAAGATGTGTGGGGGAAAATGTTTTCAAGGTCTGTGAAGTGTTTTTGAACAAAAGGTGCCAGATAGATTTCAGTCCATAGTTATTAGGAATACAAGATTAGCTTATGAGCAATAATGCCGGTACTCGCTGATAAGATCTCAAGAGGTTATGGTATCTTTCCTTAATGTTAGGAGGTTCAAAAGTCCAAGTTTCAAGCTTCAAGAATGCAGCACTAGGAATGCGCTCTTGAGCTGGCATGCCAGGTTGCAAAGTTAAAGGGCCATAATATTAGGTGATATTATTCATGGCTCTGACATCTCAGTTATTAGGTCAGTGGGATGCATAATTAACAATAATACTCCACCTTCAGGTTGCAAAACAAACCTACCCCCCTGTCTGCTGCTGCTGTGCAGAGGCATTTGCATTTGTCTCACACTAATTATACAGAGCAGAGCTAGGTGTATGGCATAGTAGTCTAGTAAGTTTGTTAGGCATTGTTTTAAATACTTATCACTGACAGATTTACAGGGCCGTCTTTAATGCTTAAAATCAGTACAACCCAGTCTGGATGAGGGCATCCATGCCTGCCAGGACACACAGTTTAAGCTTCTTCCACTGAATTCTGATGAGCACACATTGAAGTAAATCCACATCAGCATTAAAAAACACCCTGAATGCTCATAACAGACTTGTAAAACAAGATTTAAACATGGACAACAAATAACAAAATATATGTACAAAACACAAACGTAAAGCAGGAAACATCAAGATTGTAAAATAAAAAATTCAACATATATAACCCAAACTTGTTAAATGGATTTATGTGAATAAAATATGACACACTTTTTGGTTCAAACAGCCCTTCACTGAAGGTTACCTTGCACATTAATGCTTTCTGTTACATCAGTCTGCAGAAATGAGGAACAAAAAGGTACTTAAACAATATGAACCTTCGGTTTAACATCCAACATTTAGAAGATAACAAATTAAGAAAAACATGCACCTTTCTGCAAAAAGACATTTTTTGATGGATAAATGAAAAATATGGAGATTAACATTCCCAGAACTCACATAGTCATAGAGATGACATTCTTACATCAACCTCATTTAAGGTTTTTTAATGCAAAAAAAAAACAAATGATTACAAATGAAAGAGGCTCAATACCAATACATGAAACACTCTCTGGTCTCACTCCACCCTCAATGCCTTACCAAGCATCCTTCACTGGAGGGCAAAGAAATGCAAAGCTCTGCTCTCTCTGTGTCTAATCAGCCACGTAGCGGCGGGCTCTGGAGTGGAGGGAGAAGTGTTGTTGTTGGCAGCTCAGGGCCTAATCATGACATTGAAATGCTTCTTTTCACTGCTGTTCAAGTGATCCGAATATTGTGGCTGCCAAACAGATGAGAAGGACGCAATCAGACTAGAGTCACATTAACATTTTCAAGAGAAAAAAGAGAAGAAGCTGCTGTGGAGACTGAAATGCTCTGATTTGAGTGGAGTGAGACAAAAATCCAATTTAAATTCCAATGGAACCCAGAATAACAAGTTATAGTATATTTCTTAACTGATTTAACTTATTATCATCACATTAACAATTTCATGGCTAATTAACTTCTATATCTGTACATTTCGGATGAGTTGTAGTTTGTGTTGTCGATCATAAAATATATTAATTTGCATTCAATTAAGTTGTGAGTGCACAGGGCTTGTCCACCGCTAATTAGCTTAGCTAAACATTGGGAGTCAATGGGTAGCGTCACCCTGCCTCTGACTAAAGTCATCAGATAAACTCTTCAGCAACTCTAAACAGTCCTTTGTGCCTGTTGGGATCATTTTTATGTTACGTTATCTATTTTAAGGCTAACAATAACACTTTGTAGCACATGTATTATTTTAGAAAGAAATACATATGAAAACTAGAAAAGCACTCGGAGAGCGCAGACCTCCGCCAGCACCACAGTCCTCACCCATATTGTGATTTTCACCATATATATTAGTCCTACCTTAATTTCATTGAAATATTTAGATTCCTTGACCATGAAAACATACAAGTAGCAATTGGATTCATAATGATATCTATTTTTAGTTCAGTAGTTATTCACAAAAATCACATTTTTCATCATGACGGCTGACGGTGATCTGGATCAACACCAAAATCGAATCAGTTCTTCCTTTTCCCATGCTGAACATTTCCTGAAAATGTCATCAAAATCAACAACATCATGTTATCAGAGAAGATTCCTTTACATATTTAGATCTTATTCAATGTATTGCTTGTATTTTTTTGCTTACTCAAACTTTAAACCATATTTTATCTGTACCTATTAGGTGAATGTGGCTCAGAAAAAAAATAAACAGGTAGGTTTAACCAGATATTAGACACATGCCATTACCTGGAACAGATAAGTCTTTTCAGTGACTGTAATTTCAGGTAACAGAAAAATATGATTAATTTTTCAGTCCTTCTGTTCAAGAACATCACAGCCTTCCTCATTTAATAGGAAAATGTTGGTTGCTTAATTTTTTTAAATGATCTAACCTCCTTTTTCTCTGATCATTTCTGTACTGTCCCTAAGCTGGGACAGCTTTAACAAGAAGATTCATTTTGTTGTGTAACTGATTTTAAACTTGACAATGAGATTTTTCACGCCTTTAGATAAGCTCTGCATCAAAGATTGTTATATAACAAAAGTTTTGAAAAGAACTTTGTGCAAAGTACAGGCTTTGGAGGAGTTTGAGGTCCTTTTTTAGTCTTATAAAACACTCCCAAATATCCTCATTTCTGTCGCAATCAGTGGACATCACATCAAGTTTGACTGTAAAGAAAGGCGACAGCATTAGATAACAAGAAACAGACACATAACAGAGGAGGGGAAGAGGCATAAAATGACTTCTTAAACAAAAAAATCTTGTGTTCTAGGAGAAAAGTTGCGATCTGTGCAATCGCCCTCAGACAGATGACATCCTCTCCTTGCCGTCACAGACTGAGGGACAATGAAGGCAGCACAGACAGGACATCGATCTTTTATCCCTCAGAGTGAAAATAATAGCTTCTGATGGTGCAGATACAAGGACAAGAATAAGAGACCATAATGAGACATCTTTGTACAACATTAAATATTGGAAACAAAAAGCCCTGCAGTCCTCTACAGAGATGTTTTAGTGTCATTTACATGCAGTGTAAGTGTTTTTTATTCCCTTTAGTGAGCTTTGACAGACAGCCTCAGGCAGTCTGATGATGGTGAGGCACTGCTCTTCGTCATGCAGATGGGTAAAATCATGTTTTTCTTTTCTGTGCAATGACAGCTGATAGTTGAGTTTCTGTCTGTCTTCCATGACAGCAATGTCAGCTGGTAATGTCCCAAACATTCAGCTGAGCTCCTTGTCTTTTCGGTTCACTGAGGCCAGACACAACAGTCAGTGGTCAAGCATTTAAGATAAGACAAGCAAGATAGTAGATCAAAACTAGTGCCAAGAGACCTGCCATTTGGAAGAGGAAGAATAGACTGGCTACACACCAGATGATTTGACTTCTTAAATGATCAAAAAAAACATTGTGGACCACAGAAATACAAACAAATTCCAATGATTACAGCATTGAAATACTGCAAACACACACACATGATAATGCACATGGACCTGCTGTTGGTAGTAATAATTTCACAGTGTTGATTCTAAAGACAAGATCTGAATGAAGGTTATGTAATCAAACCAAGCCATAACCTCCAGTATATAATTATATATATATGTGTATATATATATATATATATATATATATATATATATATATACACATATATATATATATATATATATATATATATATATATATGTGTATATATATATATATATATATATATATATATATATATACACATATATATATATATGTGTATACATATGTATGAAAATCTTCTAGTTTGTAGCCAGTCTAAGAGAAACAAGACATTTCAGAGGAAACAGAAAAAAAATGCAAGGCTTAGCTTGCATGCCTCAACGTAAACACACGCAGTATGTTGGATATAAAAATTCAGTGTCATCAGCATAAAGAGCTAAGTGCCTGTAGTAAGTCACTTTGGATGATGGGTTAGGTACACAGTGGTCCAAGCAGATGGGCATAAAGTGGATGAAGATTAGGGAAAAGCTCAAGAGGAGGGCTCATCTTCATGCAGGTCCTCTAGCTCGCCCTCTCGCCCGTCTCCTGTACTGCTCTTTCTGAAAAAACCAAGAGAAACAAAGAATGAGATCTGAACACTTTAACACCATTGAAACTGTGATTTCCCCTCCACGTGTGATATCTTGTTTGACAATGAATGTTAGAAACACCACAAATGCAGCGTTACATGACAGTAGCATGGAGATGGCAGAAGGCTCTGAGGAGGGGCTGCCTGGTCATTTCTAATGATGGGTTTAAGCCAGAGTTGAGGTCTCTAGGATGATAATGGGCGCAGAGGCTGGTGAATGTGGGACAGACAGTGAGCCATACTGTACTGTGTTACCTGAGTGAGGGGTGGAGTTTTAGAGAGGGCCGCAGAGGCCACCCATCCCTGCAGCAAAGTGAGAGGGAGAGAAGAGTCACAGGTGAGAGGAACGTGGTCATCTCAGGGGGGCTTAAAGACCTGTTCAGCAGTGGAGATGACCTTACTCAGGTATGTTTAATTTCTTTGTAAAGAAAGGGGGTGGAATTGGGTTGAAGTCCACATTATGGACAGTCTGCCTAATTTTGGAGTACTCCTGATTTGTTTTGTGAAGTGCAATTACGTCTGTACGGATTTAAAGGGACTGTGAGGAGTTTCTAAAGAATTACAAAAAAGTCTCACTTTTAGATATATGCCTGATCGAAATACACACTTTAAGATGAATTTTATAGCATCAAAATAGGTTATCTATAAATGCTATTCCTTAGCTTCGCGGTCGGGTCGGACAGGGCTGGACTGGCCTGGGTACTCAACTTCGGGAACAAGACAATTAAAACTAGAGCAAATTTATATTATTCGGACACGTCTTAGAGCACCGGGCTGTAAGTAAGATATAGTAAGATATATAGCTATAGCTAAAGTTTTTCCGACTTCAACTGGAACGCCGATAAGTCGGAGATGATGTCACTCCCAGTTCCAAGGTTACTGGAACGCAGCATTACGACAGTCGCCACGCGTGCTCATGGATAATAGATTCTCCTCATAGCACCTTTAAGCTAAAAATATGAGAGAGATATCCAGCAGAGGATTTAGCAGTCAGATAGTAATACAGTATCCAAGGGTTTTATTACATTGCCACAGTATTCGTTTATTATCGTCATGGATAATTTCCTGTGTTGGATCTGCCTCTTTATTTTGATGTGCAGTCAAACAGCTGTCAGGGTTTGAAGACTTCCTAAAGGGACATGCCAACATATTTTTGTGTCTTGCCTCACTCCAAAGTCCATAACAAGCAGATAGAAACCATTCTTTTGATTGTACATGTTGGATCGAAGAAGAGATGGGCAGAGCCCACACACCACTAATTAGCTTAGCTCAAGCACTGGGAGTCAGTGGGTAGCATTAGCCTGCCTTTGCCCACAGTCATCAGATAGATATTTCACCAACTCAGAACAGTCCTGTGTGCTTGTTGTGACTCGTATGATTTTTTTAACGACATTGTGATACATTATCCATTTTTAGACTAAGATTAGCACTAAATGTAGCTTTCAAAAGACATACATATGAAACTAAACTGCAGGGCACATATGCAAACCACTGCAGACTTTTGAACATTACAATAAGAGCTAATCTTAATCTAAAAACAGAAAACGTAATATAACACAGAAAAAAAGTCATAGAAAGTACATAGGCCCATTTAGTGTTGCTGAAGAGTTAATCTGATGACTGTAGGCAGAGACAGACTAACTCTTCCCATTGACTCCCAGTGCTTGAGCTATGCGTATTAGTGGTGGGTGAAGCTTTGCGCGTCTCTTCCGAGTTACTGCAATCACAGTCAACAGAATGATGTCTATCTGCTTGTCCTGCACTTGGGCGGGAGGCAAGACACAAAAAGAAAAATATGATATATCCTGTTAAAGGTGATAAAAGAAATAATTTTTACAATGTAGGCCTTATTCGTCTTATAAAGGATTAAAATAGTATGTTAATGATTGAGATATACACAAGCTCACACATTACATAGTGCCGCCATGCTCTAGATCTTCAGGACTTCTAGTATACTAGAACTCACATAATGACAGCATTGCTTATTATTCACATCAATGAACACTTCAAAAACACAACAGTTCTCCTTTCAGGGGGTAAATCAGTGATATCAATACCTGGAGGTTTAATTTGCGTTGATGAAACATAAGAGTTTGTTACTGCACACTGCTGCCTTTGGTTGGCAGAGCGGAAAAGGGAGGATGCAAGGTCAAAGAAAGTAAACAACTATGCTGTCATAATAAAAAAACAGGAAAACCATCTTTCGGGGAAAATGAGACACCCTGTAAAAACTACGGTTACATTTTTTGATATTTATATCTTCATACAGCGCCTTAAATTACAACAATGTTGATGTTGTGTCCTTATAGGATGTCAAGGGAGACAAGGGTAAGAACTATAGGAGCCAAGAGGAGAGTAAAATACACAGCAGAGTGGATAATGAAAAATAATCAATATTTTTATGTCTACATTATCAGTAAAATGCTATTGAAGTTTGGTGATGACAGTTGGCTGGCACAGTTGCACAGCAGATAGTACACGTGTTTCTCAGCAAGGAGGACACTGTTTTGATCCCCCCTGAGTTTGCATGCTCTCCCATTGAATGCATGAGTTCTCTCAGGGCACTCAAGCTTCCTCCCACAGACCAAAAAACATGCTTGCCAGGTGAATTGGTAACTCTAAATTGGCCCATAGTTCTTTGTCTCTCTATGTGACCCTGTGATTGGCTGGTGACCAGTTCAGGGTGTTCCCCACCTTTTGCTTAATGTCAGCTGACAGAGGTGTTTTTTATGGTTTGATACCTGAGAAAATATGAGTTTACCTATTTTAATACATGTTGGCCTATTTGAGGATTAATAAAGTAAATATGAGAGTGGCTGAATCTGATAAAAGATAATGTGAAAGACTGTTTGTTCATATTTTTGGTTGAAATTCAGGTCTGATATGCAACAGTGATCTTAAAGAGGTCGGGGACTGTGTTTTTCTGTTCCTCCAGCAGATGGCAGTATTGTATTGAGCTCGTCCCACAGGCCCTGAAATTACCTTCACCTCAGATAGCTGCTTCCTACAGTGAAATGGGGGAACCTTGGCCTGGAAAGAGGACAAATTATCCAGTAAAATGTTCTAAAGAGAGACAATGTATCCAGTACTGCGGTGGCCCATCCCCATGACAAACTCTGTTGGATGTACAACACAGACGAGTGTCCCAAGGGGCACCCACAGGACTTCAGGAAACAGCTCAAGCTGTTCTCATTTGCCCTGGGTTGTACTGTGTGTGTTGAGGGGGGGGAACAAGACGATTCCCTGTGATGTTTCAATCCCTGTTACAGAAAAGCCAAGGTCAGTCTGTGGTGCCGTTTGGTCTGTATCATTCTGTGTCTTTGTGAATCCCTCTACCCTTGAAGGCCGAAAGCAACACACAAACAAACACTTATAAAAGCTGTAAGCTCCATGGCATACAGTGAGAGAATGAATTATGGTGCTATGGCAACCCAAAGCGGCAGCAGCTGCTGCAGCAGGACTGAGTGCTGGTTAACCCGATATACAGAGAGGAGACAAGTGAGAGGGACTGATATAAACATGTCAACATCTACAGAGACCCCTGCTATAAAACACAACTGTGGAGTGTGTTTTTGGATTTCATCTTCATGTTTAAGGTATGTAGGTGTGTAAGGGACAGCAGGATTAGACGGTTGTGTTACAGACGGCATAATAATGTGACTGAGTGTGGTATGGACTGTATGATTATGTAAACATACATGAGCAGACTCCCTGGGGCTGACATGGACCTCTCCTCCCTCCTGCTTGGACATTCAAAGGGATTACTGAAGGAGCGCTTCCTCAGCATGGCTCGGACCAGGATCTGGAGCAACCACAAATACAAACAGTTGTTTAAAGGCATAGAAAATTTATCACATGCTCATAGTACCTCTATCATAAAGCGTCTTCATTGTAAATCTAACACCACAAAATTAGGACTTAATTAGGGATGCACAATATTGGATAATTGCTAATATCCATTTGACCAGTATATTCCCATAATTACTATTGCCAACACAGAATCAATCAATCAATCAAAATTTATTTGAATAGCATTTCTCCTACAATATCTTGTAGTACAAAGAACTTCACATAAAAAAGTACGAAAAAATAAATTAAAAAAAGTAGAAGATGGAATACAGTGAAAATACAACACCCTACCCACCCCCGGGATTCACATACAACACACACAGTTATGCACACACACACAAAGACATAAAGAGGAGATTCTAACAGAAAGCAGAATAAGAGGAATGAAAAAATGCTGTCTTGAATTAAAGATGAGGGAAGAAAGGAGCTTAGACTAAAATGACAAAAAGAAAAAAAAAAATCCTAATAAGAAACTAAATAAAAAAAATAATTTATGGAAAAACAAAAGAAATTAAAATGTAAACTAATAATATGGTAAACAGAGAAAGCCAACACCAAATGCACAACAGAATTTGCTACTTTAGGATAGTGAAAAGAAAATTAAGTAACAGAGAATAAAATTCTGAAATAAAAATCTGAACTGAAATGGAGAAATAAAACACATTAACAGGAGCAAAATAAATAAATAAATAATATGAAATGATAACAATACATATAATCAGCTAAAAGCCAGACTAAATATTTAGAAACCATGTTTTTTTAATTGCCAGGAGCACAAAGCCTTCACTCAACTAAACAGACCTGTTCCTTTTGTGATCACAGCCTGTTTGTCTAACATGACCCCTGACACACTTTACACCTTGTTGAAAGATCTACCATACAGGACATAAACGAGGAGTTCCAATTTTGTCCTTACACCAGTCCAGCTCTTGGATGATGACCCCTCCCTGCTCCAGCGTCATGCTGTTACTCAGTCCCTAAACAGGGTGGTCCCCCCTTTAAATGACCACACATTAGAGTTTGGCACCAAGGACTTTGCCAGTTATGTTCACTGTGAACAATGCACTGTATGTTTTTGCACATGTTTTGCACTTTGCTCTGGTTTCATGATGTGACCAGAGCAAAGTGCAAGATGTCTTGTGTGTCTTTCCATGTTGCTGATCTCTTTGCCTTTTTGTCTCTTGGGGACAAATAAAGTGTCTGAATTGAATTCAATAATACAGAAGTAAAAAAATTAACAAAAAAAAATAAATATTAGACTTCTGGTTTATAAAAACGGAATTCAGTGACTAAACTTTCATGATTCATTAGTTCATGTTGCATAAATTACAGCCATTAAATTGGGTATATTTTGGCAAATTTGTACCTTCAGAATATAAACCAAAAACATCTGCTAGTATTTATGGTTGGTTATGGTTGTTGGGCTCGGTCTCTTAGTTTCAGAGAAAGGAGCTCTTGATGCTTCAGCACACCAAGACATTTTCATATTCCATGGTACCAATTTTGTGGGAACAGTTTGGGGATGGCCCCTTCTTGTTCCAACATGACTACACACTAGTGCACATAGCAAGGTCCATAAAGACATGAGTGAGTTTGGTGTAAAAGAACTTGACTGGCCTGCACAGAGTCCTGACCTCAACCCGACAGATCACCTTTGAGATGAATTAAAGCAAAGACTGCTAACCAGGCCTTCTCATCAAACATCAGTGTCTGACCTCATAAATGCTCTACTGGAAGAATGGACATAAACTCACATAAACACTCCTAAACCTTGTGGAAAGCTGTCTTAGAAGATTTGAAGCTGTTATAGCTGTAAAAGGTGGGCCATCATCTTATTAAACCCTCTAGATTTAGAATGGGGTGTCACTCAGGGTGCTATGTGTGTGAAGGCAGATGAGCAAATACTTTTGGCAATATAGGATATCTTACTTTTTTACTCTGAATAAAAGCAAAACAAAAATAAATACATGTATAGACTTGCTATCTGCTCAACCCACACAACCTGTTTACTTGATTTGCATCATTGGAATGAATATAACAGCATTTTTGGAGCTCGGTGGTGTTCAACTGTCTCCCTCTCCATAGAAAGTTCAAATTTCAGAGCCAACTTTTTTTTTCCAGCTTTTTAAAACAGTACAATACTGAGATGTGAACCTGTCCTCAATAAAAGTGAAAAACTCCTGTTATATCACGAAGCCAAACTGTGCTGTGTACTTAATGTCAATAAAGACTGGCCAAGGACTGCAGTTGTTGAAGAGCTGCTACTTTCAAGGCCCCAGAGAACCGAAGAGTCTTTGTTTGATTTAGAAGTGTTTGGTGATTGAAGGACAATTTAAGTTTTTTTACCACAGCAGAAAGGCTGGGGACAAACTTGACAGAGTTCTGGATGTCCTCCTCCGTCACCTCCACCACCGTGCAGTGCTCCTCCTCCAGAGGCAGGGGGTCTGTGCCACCTTGTGTCACCCACTGGTCCATCTGAGCACACAAAGACGCGAAGACACATAGATACACAGATGTCAGATAGGCCATGACAATCTAGATGTAGTTTACACACTCACTAGCAACTACAAGAAGTACACCTGATTAACTGTTTGTGATCAAATTACAGCAAACCAACACATTTAAGAATGAAGTTTAAATCAAGCATCAGAGATGGAACAAATTGGGTCCTATCACAAGTGTTACAGAAAACTGTTTCTGTGTCACAGAAGCCCATGTCGCTGCGAGCACACAGTTCTCTGCAAAATACCATGCTGATGACAGAGGTCAGAGGAAAATTCACAGAGTGATTTGAGATGATAGAAAGGCAACAGTAACATGTAACGCCAACCGAAGAGACTCATTTAAATGGCAGTTTAGGCAGATGCTGCAGCTCTGCATCTATCCGCTAGATTATATTCATTACAGAACTAGACCCTTATTTAGCGTGATCTCTTGTGTGAAAGTAACATGAAAATTCTCTAAATAAAGCGTGAATGCAGACCGATATCAGACTTTTTCGGTGGGAGTCCGTTTATTTGTGTTTTTGATCAAGGAAAATATGGCCCCGTGTGAGTCCAGCCAAATCAGCAGAGGAGCAGAGCCGAAGCATGAAGAGGGAGTAGGTCCTAGCGCCCTGGGTTTCTTCTCCACATAAACACTGCTGTAGAGGTAATTTCTGCCCTAACCCTTGTGATAGGACCCAACTTGTTCAATCCCGGAATATCACTTTAAACCAAGCATCAGAGCAGAGAAGACAGGTGATTTAAGCAACCTTTAATTTGACAGACCCAGTGTCCCAGAAAACTGCTTATCTACTGAGATGTACATGCAAAACTATAAATGGGTTTCGAATGGGCTGAAAAAGAGGAAATATCCAATGAGCAGCAGTTCTCTGAGCAAAAATACCATGCTGATGACAGAGGTCAGAGGAAAATTGACAGAGTGATTTGAGATGATAGAAAGGCAACAGTAACATGTAACATAAATGCATACTTTTAAACCAGTTAAACTCATTTAAATGGCAGTTTAGCTGGATGCTGCTACATCAATAAACATCTATCCCCTCTAGATTATATTCATTATAGATATTAATGTTAATAATAGATTGATCTCTCTATCCATGGTTGAATTGATTATACATATATTATTATTATCTTTACAACCCATCCAGACATGATGTCTCTCTTGAAATGAGATTCTACATCTCAAGGGGCTTACCATTAATAAATGTATATTAAAAAAGACAAATATGATGCTATACAATGGAGATTAATTGCTTGAATCTATATTCAGCAGAGACAAATGTGATTCAGACAGATTTATGATATGGGTGTCCATGGGTTTGTAGCCATCAGAAATTCTATTTTTTGTCCCTTTGTCTCTTCCTAAAAAACATCTCTGGATGTATGTATGTGTACCATATTTTTCACACTATAAGTTGCTCCAGAGTGGGGGTCGCATCAGTCAATAAAATATCATGAAAAGGAAAAAAAAACATATAAAAGAAGCATTTTTTCAGTGTGCTTTGTGAGAGAGGCGGTTGCGTTGCATGAAGCAGTACCACCAAAGAAGGCCATCCTGCAAAGTCATTTATATTCATCTTCTTGGCAACTGTAAAGGCATGGAGATGTAACTGCACTGTTGACAAGCCTCTCCTGGCAGTATGTTGTTCAAGTACCTATCTGTGGACTCGTTCCTCTAGCTGTGGCCATCTTGCTGTCAGCCCTCAATTGGCTTTCTTTGTTTCCTTTACTGCAGTAAGAGTAACCTCTGCCTTTCACTAGTCCCTCACCAACTCCATACTTTCTTTCAACTCCTTGATTACCATTTACGGCTGCATATTTTACTACCTGCAGTGTTGAAACTGCAGAATACAATTTTCTTTTTGGGGCCATTTTGTTTGTGCTCAGTCTTCCTCAGTTGACTTTTAGTTAATGTTTCAGTTCATTTTTTCAGTGGAGCAGCGTAGAGCACCCTCTTGCAGCTGTAGACGGTGATGCATGGTTCATGTCAGTCAGTATGAATTCACATTTGATAACATGTTAAATTATATACATGTGATAAAAGTAGCATATGACAATACGTTGCAGGACGAGCAAAACTATGAAAAAAAGAGTGACTATTAGTCTGGGAAAAAAACAGTACATACAAATGTATATATTATATGGATTTGTTTATATGCATACATGTGTATCTATAAATTAAGAGTTTGTCTTCAGCCTGCTCTATTGTAAAGTGTTTTGAGATAACACCTGTTATGAATTGGGGCTATACAAATAAAGACTGATTGATTGATAAACATTTGTTTCAACCAAGGTATGCTTAAGGCCATTTCTGACCTTAAAACACGGAACATCTTGAAGCAGATTGACTATTGCAGCAGATGACAACACCTGGTGCTATTCCTGTAAACTAAGAATAGGAAGCTTTCAGTTCTGGTCCAGTACAGTGTTTCATCTGTGTCTTGATTTCTGCACTCCCTTGTCAGATCAACTTACACCTTCGCAGTTATCCATAGCTCTTGTAAAATCAGATTACAGTGTTTTGATCCATTTCTGATTCCACATCTTTGACTCTTTACCTGTCAGTGCTGTCTCTCTCTGCCTGTTCTTCTGCCTCCTGGTTACGACTCCTTCTAATAAAGAGGCTCAGTTCATCTCAAACTTGTTTCTTACACATGGCAGTAACCTGCAGTAACTGTGTGATGCTTTCGTTTCCTTCACTTTGTTGTATCTCAACTAAAAGTAGTTAACTAAGTCTCTCATTTTCATTGTGTTTCATTTTTAGAGGAGTTTCATTTATGACAAAGCATTTGTCGCATTTTTTATAAAATAATTACAAACAATTTTCTTCCAGCCGGGCAGCCATCTGTCCAGATTTATATCGTTCTGCTGAAAACAAACTTCAGACATTAAAAAGTTTAGACAGAAAATCAATCTAACAGAGCAGCTGGCCTGTTTATCTTTGTCAAAGTAAATAAAAGTCTGCTCATGCTGATCCAAAGTAAAAGTACAAGAGATTTATCCAGTTATTGTTACAATCTCATAAAATGAACAAAAACAGGTTTGACACCCTCCCACTCTCTCCATCATCTGTAGCTGTCAACTCCTGCCATTTCTTTAAAAGCCTAAGAAAAACACAAAGTTTATTGCTTATAAACTAGAAAATTATTTAGAGAGCGCAGACCTCTGCCAGCCCCACAACTCTCACCCATATTGTGTTTTTCAAATATTAGTCCTACCTTTATTTCATCTAAATATTTAGATTCCTTGACGATGAAACCATAAAAATATGCACAAATGCTGAAAATGGTCCTATCTCGCAATGTTACAGAATCCTTTTAAACATTCCTGGATCCAGACCGTGATCCGGATCACTCCTAAAATCTCATCATTTGTTTCTTGTCCTAGTCCAGACATTTGCTGAAAATTTCATCAAAATCTGACAATAACTTGTTGAGTTAGGTTGCTAACAGAGAAACAAACATACAAATTAAAGCTAGGGTCTGCGATTTGATTTAGATACACTTTTTTTAATTCTCGTTAAAATGGTCTTTATGACCTGATGGTAATCAACTTATAATGTGTTCTTAAAACAGAGCGAAAAGTATCTGCTAACTACAGCAGGAGTAAAACAGGGAAAACCCCAACCAACAATCATGCCGAGATACCTGTTTTTAAACCAATCAAATCCCGCTAGGCGGAGCCCTGAGGAGATGCTACTTTCAAATTCATGCTAGTTTTCCAAAATCGCCGACATACATAACATAACCTCCTTGGCAGAAGTAATAAGTTTAAAAATCCAAAACAAAAACATCAAATTTGACGAATGCACTTATTTATAACTTAAACAGTCACTGATGACCTGCTGCCATCGACCTGCTAGACTCAATGTGCATTATCCCAAATCAACCACCTACAGAAATGACATAATTTAACATGAATTTCTTACCTTTGTAGCAGTTAAACTAATTTTACTGGTGGTTCAGCCAGATGCTGCAATATTAATCAACATTATTCCTCTCCAGATTATATTCAGTAAAGATATTAATGTTAATAACAGATTGGTCTCTCTGTCCATGATTGTATTGATTAAACATATCTAATAACTATCTGTACAACCATATAAATATGAGATCCCTCATATTTATATGATTTTATATTTTATATTTTATATTTCTGATCTGGGCATCCATGGGTTTGTCGCTTTCAGAATTTCCTTTTCTTTTTCCACTTTCAAGAGTATGTCTTCAGCCTGCTCTTATTGTAAAATGACTTGAGATAACACTTGTTATGAACTGGAGCTATACAAATAAAACTTGTTTGATTGATAGAGCCATGGAGCCAATCAGCATTGAGAAAAGTCATCTTTTTTGTTTTTGTGTCTTGCCTCACTTCCGAGTCCATGAAAAGCAGATAGACAGCACTTTTTTGACCGTGCGTGCAGTAACCAGATAGAGACAAACAAAACTCGCCCACCGTGAATTAGTTTAGTTCAAACACTGGGAGTCAGTAGGCAGCATTAATGTGCCTCTGCTTGTTGTGACTCTTTTTTTTTTTTTTACAGCATTATGTTACATTATCTATTTTAAGAAAGAAATACATATGAAAGTAAACCTCAGGGTGCATCCACTACAGACGTGCTTGTAAGTAAGTAAACAAAACAAAGCCGCTGTTTATGAGTAAAGGAAGATTGTTGCTAAGGATTGTGGCGAACTTAGAGTGGAAGAGGGTGATTCCTTTGGGGTGAGTACCATGTTGGTGCTAATCTTAGTCTCCCTAAACCCTGTTCAGAGTTGCTAAAGAGTTTATCTGATGACTGTAGGCAGAGGCAGGCTAATACCATCCATAGCCTCCCAGTGTTTAAGCCAACACTGGGAGGCTATGGATAGTAGTGTTATGGGGTGGGCGAGCTCTGCCTGTCTTTTTCTTGTTACTGCACACACAGTTGAAAGAATGGTGTCTATCTGCTTGTCAATGAGTCAGGAGTCAGGCAAGACACAAAAACAAACAATCCCTTTAAAAGACTAATACAATAAAAAACATCAGTACCCACTACAACCATAAAACTGTAAAATTAAAATCACCCGTATGAGCTTTTGTAGGTACTTCATGACACTGATGGGTTTAAAGCAATGGTCTGCGATTTGGAAGCTTGGTACATCTTGATAACACCATTTATAAGTATATGTAGTCCTATGGTAGTCCTACGGTCCGATCTACGCAATATCAAGACCAAAAAGAATGAAAAAAATCCACTGAGTATATCCGCTGCAAAGCAGCATAATAGTTCCCGGCGGTTCGGATTGGTCCGTGGGTCCATCCAATCCCCTGTCTTCTCTGCTCCGCACCGTCTCGCCCATGGTCCCGCCTCCTCCCCACTGCCTCCCTCATGTACCGGTGAGCAGCTAGCTGCTGGAGCTAGCTGCTGGAGAGGAGCAGCACGGCAACCGGGAGGCTGCTTCTGTTACCCTCCACATCGAAGGGAAGGAAACGTAAAAGTTTCCAGGAAAGGCTGAAGTAAGGAAGAAATATGAGCAATACAGGTCCCAACGGAGACTCAGCATTGGAGAATCGTATGGTGGAGGAAAAAGCTGCAGAATGATTTGGGACTGAACACTGCACCGGTGGCTGAACGGCAAGTGGCCGGCGGCCGGTGCAGCACTAACTCTGGTTAGTCTGTGCCTATACTGGCTAATGACTGAACGTTGTTGGTCGGAGCGGGTAGGCTCTGTCAATAGATTTTAGCATAAGTTAGCCACGCATCGTTAGCATTGTAAACTGAGCTGATGAAGACACGCCGAGAAAGGTAAATCCTCACCCACAATCGGCTCTGCTCTGATCGGCTACCAGTGGCGACGCCAGACCCGCTTCGCCGCCGGTCCAATTGAAATGGCTACTGCTGTGTGTTACAAGGGGGATGACTGTCGTGTTTATTACTTTCAGCTATGAGAAATCTCAGTGTTGTTGCTGCTGATATTTGCTGCCGGCTTGTTGCTCTGCCAGAGGGGGCGTGTTGTGGGGGGCAGGCTGCGTTTTTCAAATCTGCCTCAACAGCCAAACTGGTTTTCAGATCGTAGACCCTAGCTTTAACTAAGCTTCATTTTGCATCTCTCATCAAATAAATTGTGCGTTTGTGCCTGAGCATGTGTGTGTGTGCACATGTATACACCTGAAGCATGACAGCCTCATTAGCTCTGCTCCACAAACACAAACAGAGTCTCTGCTGAGAAAAGGACTCACTGACACATTACAATCTCCAGTCATGGAAACACAGCAGGGTAGGGGGATGACATGTGTCACCCTTAGCTGGTCCTGCTCCTCTGTCACCATTTTACCACCGCCCTCCATAGACCCAGACAGGTCTCATCGTGCCCTGAAGCGGCACAGTGCAGCTAATGATCCCCGCTGTACGCACCACACTGAGGTCACAGTCCTCAGAGCCAATCACAGCAGAGAAAAGCTCAGTGGTGCTGTCTGAACATGAACAATGAAAGGCTCGTTATGGACAGCAGCCTGTCTTCCTGAATAAGTGACTAACACCAGCTCCTTTTTTACTTTTGTGCACCTGTTTTGTTCTCTTTGTTACCTTGATCTCAGGGATGGTGATCCTGCTGTCTGGGTTCTTGTCGAGCATCCGTAATATCAGCGTCCGCAGCTCTTCACTGATCTCTGGCCTGAGGGAAACAAAAGATAATGATTTAAGGAAACACTCTGGAGGTCAGCCTGTTTGTGCTCCTGTGCTTTATAATGAGAAAATGGACACCAAAGTCATTATATCTGATTTCTACATCCCCATTATGGCTTAAAAAGGAGTCTTGTCTGCTTCACTTGTACCTCAGGTGAATACGCCTTTTCAGGTTATTTAAGTCTAATGTTTCTGACAGCCACAGAAAAAGCAGAGATGGAATAATTCATTATCTCCCCTCTGCAGTTATGCTTTGTGTGATTGTTTGTGCTGTCAGACAGAATTAACAGAGGATCCTCTTTTCTCACCTCTCAGTGCTCGCCTGTCACTTCCTTTCACTCTGAATACAGACAAGTGTTTGCTGAACTAAACAGCAGAACAAATGAGAGATAATGATGGCACATGGATGATATAGGTGTTTATGCCCCACATGTCATAAGTCCAAAGAACAAAACTTAATGCTGTTGAATAAGAAAATAAATGGTCCACCAGAGCAGTTTAACTTGTCTCTATGTGTGCTTTACTTGTGAAGACTGAGGGCTAGCTAACTAAAAACTGCAATTTCCTGTGAAGTTGTGTCGCATGAGATGCAAATGAAAACAAGATAAAATTATTTGCAAATTCTTTTTGACCTATATTCAATTGAATGTACTACATATACCAGATATGTAATGCTCAAGCTGATCAATTTCTTTGTTTCTTTCCAAATGTGACTTTGGCAACACAAGACTTAACCTGACACGCCAGACAGACAATTCCATATATCCACCATGGAAATATTTCACTAGCTCATCTGAGAAAGAGCTGTTTGAAAATGTTTTTAGGGGCAGAAGCTTCAAAAACAACAGCAGCTTGTTATTGGAAGATCATTTGGCTCATCACATTCATCACAGACCAGTCCATATCAAACCTTGTCAAAGACAATCCCTGCGTGGCAGCATATGCTGCTCCAAAACCTGAATATACCTTTCGGCATTAGTGGTTCATTCACAAGTTACCCATGCCATGGCAACCAACACACCCCCCTACCATCACAGGTGCTAGCTTTTGAACTATTCACTAAAAACAATCTGGATGCTCCTTTTCCTCTTCAGTCTGGGCTCAACATCCTCAAATTCTAAAATGATTTCAGATGTGGACTTGGACCACAGCAGACTGTTCCACTTTATATCAGTTCATCACAGAAGGCCCAGAGAAGCTGGCAGTGTTTCTGGGAGTTTTTGATGTATGACTTGAGCTTTGCATGGCACTTTGTAGATGTAGTGACAAATGGTGTAAACTAATAATGGTTGTCTTAAGTGATCCTGAGACCTGAGACTTTACAGAACTAGAAAGCACTCAGAGAGTACAAACCTCTACCAAGGTGGCTCACATATCGTTGTTACATCTATAATATATCTAATACAGTTATCATCAGGATATTAAAAAATTTAAAAGCAATTTTTATTTACATTTTACACAACATTTCAACTTCATGGAGTTAGGGTTTGTATATTAGTTTTCAAGTACACTTACTCTAACATTCTTAAACATTACTTGTTTTTTCTCCTTTTGAGGCAATGTGTGCAGTATTTGCATAAACTGCAGCACTGAGATTTTTTCCCCTTCAGCAGTTACGATTTGTAACTTCAAGAAGTGAAAAATGGGTTTGTGATGAAAACAGAGATGAACAGATACGAAAGGGACTAAATTAGGACAGGCACTTTAAAGAATCACTGCTATCTTTTTTAATGGAGTGGAGAATGAGGAAGGAGGATGGAGGGGACAGACTTACATTTCTGGGAATTCCACGAGCTTGGTCCTTATCTTGTTGTGCAGAGCCAGTATGTAGTCATCAATAAACGGGCACTGCAGAAGGAGCAGGGAGCAAAAACACACAACAGGAAACACTGAATTTTAACTGTGCCAGTAAATTCTGTTTCCCTGTGGACAGCTAAAAAAAAAATCAAATGAGCAAAGAGCCTTTGGCATTCATGGTTTTACTCCAAAGCTGCAGTGCAGAGGAGAGGCTTAGTTTATTAGATTCTATGACAAAAGCTCACAACATGAAGAGAGTCACAGAAGCAACATGGCAAAATATCAAACACAAACGTGTAATTTTAGGTCAAATTAAACATCTACTTAAAAATATTAAACATGACTTGTGAAGTCGAATTACTGCAGTAAGAGACATCATCTTTTTCATTTCTTCTTTTTTCTCTCTTTGGGTTGTTATAATATCCAAGTCTATATTATTGAACTTCATATGTTCAGATGAATTTATTGACAACCAGAGGGCAGCGCAGCATTAAAGCAGTACTTTAACCCTTCAAGCTCAAAGCCATTTTCTACTATTTTAAATCTGGATTTTGGACGCTCTTGGATGCAGTTTCTTTCTCAAATGATAAAAAGAGCCACATTACATTGCTAACATGTCCTTTCTTTTTTTGTTTTGATCGGTAAACAAGCTTGTATTTTGGTGATCTTTGGCTGCTCCTGATTGGACATTACTAAAAAGAAAACAAGAAAAGAAGAACACGAATAATGAGACAGCAATGGTCGATCAACTGGCAGGAAGCTGATACTTTCTCTCAGAGCTAAAAGTGAGGTTTAATAATATTAATGAAAGGTTTTTCACTGAAATATATTGACCTATATAAATTGAAATATTTGACCTGAAACCTTCCAAAGACTGACAAAAGAGGGAGCTTTCAAATATAGTTGTCCCTATAAAGATCCATTGTAAACTTTAAGTGATTTAAGTCAATAATATCAGTGCTACTGCTGGAAGTCGCCTGTGATCCCACAGAGTTGGTAGGATTCACCTGACCTAGAAAATAATTATGGTTTAAGCAGCTGTTCATAAGACTTGACTCGTTTGCGAATATCACATCTCTAGCACAAACCACCTCGGAAGAAGGTCAACAAAACAAAGCCATTGATTATGAGTAGGGGATAACAGAAGATAACAAATCGAATAGCGGTAAAAAAAAAAGAAAAAAAAAGAACGAGTGACAACAAGCACACAAGATAGATTAGAGTTGCTGAAGAGTTTATCTGGTGACTGTAAGCAGAGGCAGGCTCACGCTTCTCATTGACTCCCAGTGTTTGAGCTTAGCCAATTCGTGGTGGGCGAGCTCTGCCTGTCCTTTTCTTGTTATTGCACACACCGTTGAAGGAATGGTGTCTATCTGCTTGTCATGGACTTAGGAGTGAGGCAAGACTTGAAAACAAAAAACAGTTGGCGTATCTCTTTAATGTAATAAGTTACTGCCATGTGATTGGCAAAGGGATCTGCAGTTAAAAGCAGTTTAACAGGGGTACCTAATGAAGAGGCCAGTAAGTACAGAGCCTATATATTCCAACACAAAACTTGTCCACCGTGAAACTTTATGATAGCTGGATTAAAGCGTCAGGGAAGTTTAAACTTTCTAAATTAAACCGACAGAAACAAAGACAAACGTTGATGAACGTATGATGAACAACCTTCTTACTGAAATGTTACTGTGCACTCTTAACGGGCACATCTGTCTTGTGAATGAACACTTTTCTCTGTCCTCACTATTGCCTTTTATGAGCCAGATGCTGACAAATGACAGGGACGCAGTAAATGTGCAGACTCACCTTACCGAAGACGAAACAATACAGCGTAACTCCCATGGCCCACACGTCCAGAGCCTTAAAAACAAAAAAGAGATAGAAGAGACGATTAAGAAACACACGCTGCTGTGATCCAAACAGTGTGACCTTAATCTGTGCCGACCGCCTGCAATGATTTATGGCACATTAATAGGTTATTTTTCTGTGAATGTGTGCTGTCAGAAACCTTGTTAGATGGATGTGTTTGATCAGATAGAGGAGTCAGCAGTGGTCCATCAGCCTCTTTGTCTTCTCTCTCTTTGTGTGAGTAGCTCTACAAACCCATTTTCTATTCCCTGATAAATATAAGATGTTAAAGTGGCCCTCTGGACCCCAGAAATCTATCCCACAGCCAGTAGACCTTTGTTTTCAGGCACAATTCTCCATGACTAAAAGGTACTAATGACCTGAGGTACCACTGTGAATGAAAACTGAGGGGGTTTAAGTGACACCTGAGTGTGTGAGACTCACTATTACAATAGTGTTCAGAGGTGGGAAGAGCAAAAACACTCATTAGGAAAGCAAAGCTGTTCAACACTTACTAAAGTGAGAATGCAAAAGAGCACTCTCTAAAATGTTCTCATGTTATAAAATAAATCCATTTAAAGGACAATTTACACAGTTTGTGCACAGATTTGGAACCTCATGCTATATTAGCTAGGGGTAATTCTATCCCACCATCTGAGGTCCATCTTAGGAAACAAGTTTAGCACATTCCCTGCGTCCTGTGACCCATCATACAGAGACATTTAACGCTTGGTGCCAAAAATGCCTAGAGGCTTTTTAAACTGGAAAGCACTCGAAAAGCTCAAACCTCCACCAAGGTAGCTCACATATTGTTGTTACATCTATAAGCAATAGATAGTCCTATGATAAAGTTACCATCATGATATGATTCCTTGCACCTGAAAACCCACAATTACGACTCAGAATCATGTTGACATCTGTTACAGCCCGGCTGTATGGGTTGTTGTGTGTGCATGTGTCTGTCAAATGGAGGTGGAGGTTTTGAGCACCTGGCTATTAGGAGTGGTCTGCGTTTACCAGTCAGGGCTGGCAAGAGAATGGGACCCGCTTCAAAATGCTGGCTGGACAGTCAGTCATGAGGGGCTAGATTTGATAGGAACACCGTCTGGCTCAGCACAAACTTCTAAATTGCTCCTTGGAAGGTTTTGTTTTTTAGTGTTTGGTAGTTTGAGATTATCTTTTTGAAATAGTTTTACTTTGGTGTTATTTTTGTTAATTTTTAATTTTGGGTAATCCTTTCTTTGTAAGAAAAATAATGTTATTTTTATCAAACACCTCTGCTATACCTGCCCGAATAGGACTATTTCTCTTAGTTTGTATTCTGTTCCCCTTTTAGACCTTCCCATTGTTCCCTGTTTTACTGTCATGTTCCTGTTTTTGATCCTAGTTAAGTTACCTGTGTCCTGTTTTCCCTTTTCTCTCTTGTTTCCTGTTTTATTTAGAAATCCCTTTGACCCTCGTAATGAGTTTTCCTGCCCTCCTTCTGTGTCTTCCTGATGATGGATCCTTCCACCTGTGCTTGATTATCTTCCCTGCTCTCTTTGTTGGGCCATACGTCTTCCTCTTCCCCATGTCTCCTGTGATTCCTCATGTTTATTCCAGAGTTGAAAGTACTTTCTGCTTTTAGTTGTTTTTTTTTGTCACTTTGTTTTGGTATTTCTGGGAGTTTGTGTTATGGACTGCTTTTGATTTTTTGGACTTTGAACCCTATTTTGTTAGTAAAGTTTTTTGTTTTTTTTTGTTAAATCTGGAATTGGGTCCTGCACTAGTTTCCTTCTTTTTTTTTTCCCTGATAATAACATTTCATCTGGTTTTATGAAACCTTTTTTCACCTTTTAAGAGCCGTGGGCGTAATAATACTATCATTAGTTTGACAGTACTTGATGTCCAAATGATGTCAAAACTTAATCTGGATTTTTTTTTTTTTTTTTTTTTTTTTTTAACATCCTTTATTCGTCCCTCATGGGGAAATTCAATTCTTTACACTTGCTGAACATGCTACACAAACACAGGCTGAAGTACACATGCACATGCAAACACAACCTAAGATCATGCATCAATGGAGAGAGATGTCAGAGTGATGGCTTGCTGCTCCTGAAGAAGCGCTACCGAGCAGTGTTTGTTCCTTAAATGATGTAAATTTTGAATAAAAGAGTGGGTGGGACATTTTTTACCTCATACATATTAGGGATGTAACGGTTACCGGTAAAATGGTAAACCGCGATAAAATTTCCCATGATAATCGTTACCGTGTCCAATTAAAATTACCGTTATATCGTGCTTGATCACCACTCTGCCTCAGTAACGCACGGCGATGCTGCTCTTTGCCTGGAAAAGCCGGAACTATGTATCTGTTCTCGATTAAGGAGCCTCAACAGAAGTAATTAAGAGATATTACAGTAGTCTGCACAGCCCTACTGAAAAACAGTAAACATGATTGGTGTCAGCCAATCCCACTGACAGATGATCAGTGATCAGCATCAACCATAAAAAGCCTGATTGCGGCATCCCTGACAGAAACAAATGGCAATTTCCAGTGACAGTTCTTGCTTTTTTTCCCACTGCAGTCTATAACATTCATTCATTCATTCCTTTTCTATACCCCTGTATCCCTTTTGGGGCCCCGCTGGGGCTGGAGCCTATCCCAGCTGTCATTGGGCGAGAGGCGGGTACACCCTGAACTGGTCGCCGGTGGATCGCAGGAGAGACAGACAACCATTTACACTCACTATCATATCTAAGGGCAATTTGGAGTCCCCATTTAACCTAATGAGTGTGTTTTTGGGCTGTGGGAGGAAGCCAGAGTGTCCAGAGAGAACCCAGGAAGAACATGCAAACTTCACACAGAAAGGCCCTGACCCGGGAATCGAACTGGGAACCTTTTTGCGGTGAGGCACGTGCACTACCTGCTGCCCCATAAATACATAAATATTGACATGGGAGATAGATTTGGCCTCTTTTATATCCATATGAAGGTCAGCAGTCATACAATTTTGAAGATAAAAATGGCAGAAATTTAATCCACAAGCAAAGTACAGAAACCTGCAGACTTAACCAAAGTATATAAATCAAGTTTTTGTCTTTCTAACTTTCCACTCAGCAGCTGATTTACACCCACATCACAAATGTTGATGAACAAAGAGCTCTCAAGGGCTTGGCTCGAAGAAATTATAAAAATAAGTTGAAAGTTGGACTAATCAGAAAAAAGCTGAGACCTGAAGGAAACAGCAGGTTAAGGCTCTTGAAAGCTCCTCACATTCTCTGTATGCAATCAAATAATTCAGTCTAATTTTTCTTTAAATAGCCATTCAATGATTTTCTTTAGAGCAAATCCAACACATACATTCTTTGATAAACATGAGCGAATGGTTGATCAGGGGATGATAAAGGTTTCAGGCTAGTGCTGAAACACAAAAATCAAGTTTTTGTCTTTTTAACTTTCCACTCAGCAGCTGATTTACACCCACATCACAAATGTTGATGAACAAAGAGCTCTCAAGGGCTTGGCTTGAAGAAATTATAAAAATAAGTTGAAAGCTGGACTAATCAGACAAAAATGAGCTGAAACCTAAATGAAACAGGTTAAGGCTCTCGAATGCCTCTTACGTTCTCTGTCTGCAATCAAATAATTCACTCAGATTTTCCTTTAAGAAGCCACACAATGATTTTCTTAAGAGTTAATGTAACATATGCAATCTTTGATAAACACAAGGAAATGGTTGATCAGGGGAGGATAAAGGGTTCAGACTAGTATAGATATAGATAGATATATATAGATTATTGTTTAACGGATGAAAGAGGAATCAGTACTGTTGTATTACTACTTTTAAAACTGAAATGCTAGATAGACCACTCCATATATTTCAATAGGCCATCAGGGAAAGAGCAAAAAATAGTGTATGGTGAGGGCAGACCGATTCACTAGCAAATATGGCAGGTGATTTGAAGATTGATCCATCAATCACAGCCATTACGTGCCAATCAGATGATGTCGTAGACAGCGGTGAACAAAGAACTCAACTCCATTACTTGAGTTCAGTACAGACACTCCTGGTCAACTCTTATGCTGCGTTCACACTGCAAGCGACCCAACTACCAAAATCGTGTCGCCCACTGACGTAGCGTCGCGTGTCCATAAATACCTAATTTTGGTAACCGCGACCGTCGCTCGGTGACGTCACGTCCACTCGAGTTTCACCGCGATCATTTCATATATCATATAATAGGATGTATAAGCGGACATTATTCCAGCTGTATCCTTTTCACTCACTTATCAACCACAAAACAGTGCAGCTGATGCCCTGCAGCAGCATTAGACCCTGTCTCAGACACGAGGGGAAATCTGACACCAAGCATTCAGGTATCTTTTAGGCTCATTCAGTGGTTAAAGGGATTTGATAGGTGGGGGAGCCCTAAAATATGGTGTTGCAATGCAGTAGGAAAAATGATGTAAGTTATTGCAAAAAGCTGTATGAGCCTTATTCTCAAAAAGAAATACAGGATGCATTAACAGGCAAAAGGCACACATACCAATCCAACATGGCTCACTAACACTGAGAATTACAGCAAACTAACAGCCTAACTCAGAGACTCAGACAAGGACTTCAGTGAAAACCAAACATATAGACACACAGGTGAGTGAAACACATGAGATCAAGTAAGGCAGAGGAAACACGGAAAGTAAAACTAACTACAGAGACTGCACAAGGACAAAATATCAGCCATGAAAATGGGTCAGGGCTGAAAAAGGTGAGGAGACAATGACCCCTCTAGGAGGGTCTGGGGGCATACTCCCCCACAAGAAAATTTGGAATATTTCATTTTTAACAGCATCAATCTGATTCATCTCCAGAGAAACATTGAATTGAATTGAATTTATTTTCATTTCGAACATGCATGCTAAGACAACAAAAAAAAAGTGAAATGCCATTCACATACACGAAAAAAAGATTGTAGCAACCACACACTCGAAAGGGAGTAGGAGGAAGTAGAAAACTTTTGTAGTTCCTACCCCTTATTACTGTTCCTCATAGGTCTTATAAAAAATAAACTCTTCTATTGATGCAAATACGTTATACAAATGTATATTACGAAACATAATTTATATAAATATGCTTAACTACCTATACAAAACCATAAAATATATAATCAATACACATAAACATATGCATACATACAAACATATATTCATATGGATATACATATATACGCATACACACATATAACCACACATCCTTCCTACACGTGCACATATCCACATATATACACATACACATATGTACCTGACATACAAGCATCAATATAGACATAATATACCATTATTACATATACAACATGAAGCAGAATTACAGGACAGCATGACTGTATAATAAAGTATCTCTCTATGTATGGTCACATTCTGCTATGTAAGAAATGAGTTCGGAAACTGGAAGGAAAGGTTGATATTTTCACTTTTTAGATCAAACACACAGTGAAGTGCTGGATCTCACCTCTATCCTGAGTAACATTCACCATGTTAAGTCATCATGACCCAAATCTCAAAAAGATCAACCATTTAATTTGTTTAGTGGAAAAAAAACATTTTTGTGCAAAGACTGACTGGAGAAAAAATGTTTTAAACATTAAATAATAATAAGAGCACTGGGAGATCAAACATCCACAAATCTTACTCACTGTCTCCCATCACAACATTTATATGTGTTGTTTTCTAGATATACTGACAGGTTGAGAACCACTGCACTAACAGACAGCGTGAGGAGCTTGATCTTTTACAGACTGTTCTTACATCATGGAGAATAACTGACACAGGAAACCACAGGATGAGTTCACCATTTAGAAATGGTAAGTGAATACAAGAGCTGGACTGCTCAGGAAAGTTGAGTTTTACTTAACCGGAAGATTGCCTCATTATTTTTATAAATTGCTCTGTTCAATTAAAAACTTCAGAATAAAAAAAAAAATGGGGTTTTCAGAAAATGGTCACCCTATCTTAATGCTGGGCAGAAAAGATCTTTGCTTGATAACTGTTTAAAAATCTTCTGGTGGGTAAATTGATTCAGGGGCCTCAACAGATTCTTAATTACAAATATATGAAATATGGAGGGTGTATGTCAATTGTGTTGGCAGGAGGTTGTCAATACAATCATTATGAGTGGTGGCATAACCCTCGACAAACATGACTGATCCATTATGAGACTGCAAGAATAGAAACAGTTTAATGATCAGAAACATTCATTAATTAATATCAGCAATGTAAAACCAGGTAATCTACTCAGGTTCTTGACTCTGGTTATGGCACTGTCTTAGCTGGAAATAATGGATCAAACCAGGTCAGACATGGGGGAAGATAAAGACTATTTCCTCCTTGGATTATCAGACTGGCAAAGGTCTAAAAACTCATTTTGGTTTAATGGTTCTCATTTAGAGTCATGGGTTTAAGGTTTGAGTCGGTAGCTGTAGTTACTACAGGAGTTTGACTCTCAGAGTTTTATTATAATTGAGGAGTTGACTCACTTTTCCACTGAAGCTCTTCCGTGTGTCTGACAATGTCTCAGGTGCCATGAAAGCAGGAGTCCCAGCAGTACCAGACAGCAGAGCATCATTTCCCTCGAACTGGTTGCTGACCCCAAAATCTGCAATCTTCACATGACCATCGTCTCCCAGTAGTAAATTGGATGGCTTGATGTCTCTGTGGACAATCTTCTGGTAGTGCACTGTGGACAAGAGAGAGAGAGAAATAAACCATGAAATCTGTACAATCATCTGTGATGGACATGCTGTACCTTTGAGGTCATTATCAGTCGTTGTTGAGGCTTCTAAGCCCCCAGCTTTTTTCCTGGCTAAATCTAAGCCCTGTGACTACCATTCTAGCTAACATGTAGAAGATTTTTTTATCCTGTTCAATGTGCTGGGCAAAAAGAGAAGTAGACAGAGTGTCCCAGTAATGATAGAGATGATAAACTTTCTTATATCTCCTTTAGAGGCAAATGCATACATATATACATACCCTGATATTACAACTTGACCGCTCCCATTTTGGAGTTGGATTTTGGAGACTCTCTCCAAAGAATCAAAGTCTCACCTTTGACAAGGTGTCTCCAGATTATTCATAAATTTACCTCATTAAAGTACAATGTCTAAACAAAGGTGATCCCAAACAAATACAAATTAATGATGGTGTTTCCCCAGATCCTTGCTCACAAACAAATAATTCTGTTCAGGTCTTTGATTTTTATTTTTACCTGTTTATCTAATCCATTTATTTTCCATTTATTTATTATTAGTATCTTATATTTTTTGCTTAATTTGGCTTTGTTTGTTTTTGTTATTGTCATTTAAGTTTGTTTAGCACATACTTTATCCGATTTTGTAGTGCAAACTGTTTTATGGCACAAACACGAGTTCAGTGTTAGGAAAACAAATACTTGCCGACATGACGGTTCACCTGCGCTTATGACCAGTTTCATGAAAGCTTGGGCTATTATACGAAAAAGGACTGTGACGATTGAGGATCGGAGAAAAAGTGGAAGGAAAACCAAGCAAGGGATAGAGTAAAGATTAGACAGGCTCGTAGTGTTGGGCTGAAGTCAGACTCAGAGCTGTTTCTGCTGCTGTCAGAGGGTGTGTAAAGAAGTGTTTAAACTTTATATTTCCTTTGTGCTGCTGATGTTTCATGATATCATTTTACTTTTCATCAAAAATGATTTCAGTGTTTTTTTATTAAAGTTTAAGCATTGTTGTTTATTAGCCTTCGTGTGCTTGTTCTGTTGGAATAGTTAAAAAAAATATTACTCTTGTCAGTTTTGTGGGAAGATTACATTTTGTATTCAAAGATAATTTGACACAACACAGTGTTCTAATGCACAGCTATAAAATGAATCGTGTGCAAAAGTGTACTACTTCTAATATCTCTGCTACACATTTTATATCTAAGAGATCACAATGCCCCTCACTCTTGTTTGAGTACAGTTATTATTTATTTTACTCTTCTGTGGTGAAATAACAAAAAGGTTATTCATTTTAATCCAGCTAATCTTTATATACCAGAAAGTCAACTCAAACAAATTGGTACTTTGACTACATTTTATTTGGAACTTACTAACTTACTCACCACACAGAGCTGTTTTTTCTTGAGTAAAACTTGACCAATGTGCTTGTACTTTTCAGAAGATTTTAGTGTTTGCTTCATCCACTGCCCTCCAATGAGACAGAATGTCACAACTACAAACTAAAGCGATACAGAACTCACAACTGGATTAAATTTTCTTTTCTTTCAAGGCATCAATGGTACTATAGTCAAAAATTCCAGAAAAATCCCAGAGCTGGAGTGTGCCTGCCTTGAATGAGACAAAAGCATACTGTTACATCTAAGACCTTCAGGAAGCTGTTGTTCAAATGAGATTTCAAAGTGGGCCAGAATATCAAATTATCACAATACCTTGAGTCCTTCTGCTGTCAGGTCTCTCTTTTTCACCCAGGCTTTTTCTTTGTACAATGCAGTAAATTAAAGGGAGATTATTGGCAGTTTATTTGCACATTATCAAACACTTAAGAGTTGATGCATGAGAATAGTCTTCAGTTGTGTCTGCTATCCTAAATATTTGCACTGAATAAAGACATTCCTGCATGCTTTTATAACTTATGACTGAATGTCTGCATGCTAAGTTTTTCTCCTTTGCCTTTAAAGCATTTTTATATTTGCCCATTTGAGCTTTACCTCTGTTATACTATTTTAGCCTTACATTCAGTCTTAATATCTCCTGTCGTATATTTTGCACTAAATCATATGATGGTAAGTAGTTCTAGTTTGCACAATAGCAAACACTAGGACATCCACATTAAAGTATTGCTCTTTAATCATGCAAGTAAATATCCATAATATTTGACTCAATGAAAACATTTCTCCTCGCTTATATTAATAACCTTCCAGTAGACACTCCAGTGTCAAGTTTTTTATTTGCCTTTTAGTGTGTTTATCCTATATTTTAATGACTTATGTATTCGCGGTCCTGCATCTTCTTGCTCAAGGAATTTTGAATTGCCTTTTATGGCCATTTTTTTTTTAATTGAATTGAGATGGTTTGCAGTTTTATTCTTCACAATAACAGATATTAAAACCTGAAATAATGTGGAAGTAATTTTAATAGCGTAGATGAAAATGAGTTACACAACACTAAGTTTGTGAGTATTGTTCAATCATCACAGAAACAAATAAAGTCTCCTCTGGTCAAATGGATCACTCTGACCACACCACTGCTGCTCCTCCAGAGCTCACACTGCTTCCCCTGATTCTCCTCAGACCTCCACGACTCTCCTGATCCTCTAACTTCTCATCAGACCTCCATGACTCTCCTGATGCTCGAACTTCTCAAGGGTCTGAAGTGGAGGCTGAGTCCTGTATCTAACATACATTCAGACAGAGACAGAGACCAACTACTGGCCTGGCAATCACACTACCACGTTTTTAGTCATTCTTGCGTGTCTGTATGAACTGGCATTGTTATGGTAAACGGACTTGAGCTTATATAGCGCTTTTCTAGTCTTGGACTACACAAAGCTGCTTTACACCGCAGGTCACACTTGCCCATTCACACCCATTCGCTCTCACATTCACTCACTGATGGTTCAGGATTTCTATGTTAGTTATCCATCAGTATTTCTAACACATTCACGCCCTTTCATGCCCATTTACACGCCACTGACGCAGCAGTGGGAGCAACTTGGGGTTAAGTGTCTTGCCCAAGGACACATCGCCATGTGTCGCCTGGAGCTGGGCTTGAGCCTGCAACCTCCCGATCACTGACCAAGCGCACTATCCAACTGCGCCACCGATGCCCCATTGTTGTCCCACCTCTCTGTGTTTTGAAATGCAAAGGAATAAGCTTTCTGTTTCTGGTGACAATGTCATGTAAATGGGCCTTAGAACATCCATGAGGGCACAGTGACCCTACAGCACATTATCAAACACTTTAGGCTAAAAGCATTTCTGATACTAAAATCTGGTCCCGTGCTAACAGATTTTGCATATGTATAAAATCTATAAACAGAGCGCATTTTGACATGTCTGTAAAAACAAAGGCGGGCATAAGAAGGGTCCTCATCAAGCAAACAGAAAGCAAAATATACTTTATTGTACAGAATCAAACAGTGTGAATCTACAAAATTTCACTCAAGCTTGTTTGTTAATGAAGTGACAAAACAGACAGAAGAGAGTTATAATGCTACTCTTCTGCAAACAAAAAACCTAAAAAACCCTGTTACTTTTGGGCTCTTGCTACATTACTCTAAATGTCAGGTCACAAAGCATTTTAACATCAGCTTTTTCTGATGTTCATACTCAGAAAGTGCTTTTTTACTTACACTGGAAACTGAGGCAAAATGATTGAAAAGAAATACGAAGCATCAAACAACTGCTATATAGACAGATCCCACATAAGATATTTTGTTATTCATATTTGAAAGAATGACATATTAGTCAATGCAGGCTGACAAATAGTCATTTTTATCCTGCAATAGAACTCTATGTGACTGGCATTATCAGGATTAAATTATGCTAATATTGTGAACTGGGACTAAAAGTGAAGTATATCTCAGAGACGATCTCTTGACTGTCTGAGCCCTCAACACCTCACTGATTGGATAAGTGCTTCCTTCATGTCTGAGGAGATTTTATTAAAACACGAGACGCTCTGCTTATCAGAGGTCTTCAATTTAACATTATTAGCTCTACCATTACTCAAACTAAAAACATACATCACTGACCTACAGAGTGGCTGATGGTGTCCATAATTAAAACTAATTTTGTCTTGAATAGATCCTGTTCCACTTTCATTTTGACAGTAAAACCATGCAGGAGATCATAAAGAGGGCATCAGGACTCAATGATGGCACTGGACTTTTTTCCCCAGCTATCTTCTTTTTGACAGTTCCTCAGCATTTTAAGTGTCTCTGAAATATTAAAGGGAAAAGCCAACATTTTTTTTGTTTTCGTGTCTTGCTCACACCCTAGTCAATGACAAACAGGTAGACACCATTCTTTTGACTGTTTGTGCAGGAATAAGGAAGATGGGCAGAGCTCACCCGCCACTAATTAGCTTAGCTCAAACACTGGGTATCAATGGATTGTGTTAGCCTGCCTCTGCCTACAGTCATCAGATAAACTCTTCAATGAGTCTAAATGGTCCTGTGTGCTAGTTCAACTTAAATGAGTGATTACTGAGAACAGGCAGTAAAACTGTAACCAGAAAAGTCAGATGGATCGTTAAATATATTTCACTATGAGCTAAAACAAAGTGTGTGGGGAAGGCAGAACCTTTCAGAAGCACAAAGGTTGCATTTTAAACAAGACAGGATGAGTGGATGGGAGGGTTGAGGTTGGTGGAGTTGGTGGAAAGTTATAGCTCGATGTCATCCATGAGCAATGAAAATTGTGTTAAATTTATGGAGAATATGGCCAAGTGAGAAACACAAAGGGGGCAAGGACAAAGCCCTGAGAACATTAACATTTTTGAGCCTGTGAGCTAGCCTAAAAGGTGAAGAGTATTACAGAGGGCCACTTGTTGGTCTAATGAGTAATACAAATATATAAAATTTACCCTACTATGATTGATATTATGCACTTATTAGGCTATAGATTGCACTGAGGGCCTTATCTACAAAGATTTAAAAAAAGGTGCTAAATTGCATGTGCAGCCTAAAAATTAGCATTTTCTATTAGTGGGCATGTTGCAGCTGACCTACTATCACTGCCTGTGCAATTGATTTTAATTTGGTTTCATTGAATCAGCAGAATAACCTGATACATAACATGACATTTTTTTTTACATATGCTCATACATGCTACATTATATATATTATATATATATATATATATATATATATATATATATATATATATATAGATATATAGATAGATAGATAGATAGATAGATAGATAGATAGATAGATAGATAGATAGATAGATAGATAGATAGATAGATAGATAGAGAACAGTTGTTATATATTTACAGAACACTTATAAAAGAACATATACAGTTTTACACACATGTTGAATTTTCTGTTTTTTGTTTTAATGTAATTATGATTAATGTGCAATAAAATCAATATAAAAATCAAACTTTAATCAACTTGCTTTTTCAAGCTCTTTGGTGGTAATTTGTTATTTATATGCCCCTGTGGCTCAGAGGCCTTATGTGGGGTACCAGATGCTTACAGGCTCCACTTCACCTACCCCTGCTAGATCTGTTTTTTCTTTTTGACTAAGTCCACCGATATATCCAACTTTTATTGCTTAAAATTTAGCAGGAATTCATGTGATCAGCCCACTTAAAACATGTAAAAAGGGTTCAGCACCCTGATGTGCTCTTTTGTTGATAAACAGAGTAAGAAGCACTCTTAAGTGTTGGTTTGTGCTTGAGTGTCTGCAAGCCTCTGTGGCCTTATTTCGAAGATGGAGCTGAGAGAGGCAGCATTGATCTCTAATCATTAGTCTCATAGCTGGGTGAAATAGATCCAGAGCAGAAAATGAGGACACAGCTTGAGGAGAGCATTTTAGAGGAGAAAGGCTCGATACTGATGAAGTGGACAGCACACATCAGCAGTCAGACACTGAGGCCTGGAGACTGACTGTCAAGAACACTTTGTTCTTTTAAAGAAGGGAAACACTTCAGTATCACTGATTTTAAAAACAGTATTCAGAGGGTAAACACCTGGAAAAAGGACATGTTTCCTCCTTTACATTTCTATGTTTTTTGGAATGGAGAATCTAATGCTTCAGTGGAAAACAGAAATTCTCCTACATTTCTTAAAGTGGTAGTGGAGCTCAAGATCTCTTAAAATATATTGACATATTTTTCACTGTCTCAAGCACAGGCTTTGTTCTGCACAAGATACTTACAGTACTCAATGCCCAGGATAACGTCTCTGAAGTATAACCGAGCCTGCTCCTCTGATAGAGGAGTATCTGTGGGCACTTCCATCACTGGACTGTGGACCCATGCGGGCAGGTCAGTCAGTCGAAAACACAAACAGATAGAGAGAGAGGGGAGGAAAGAGACGAGATGCAGAGATTATGTGTATCAGTTGTTATGTTAGCATAACAAGTTGAAGCCAAAAATAAGCAAACAAACATAGTCAGGCTCATCAAACATCTCTAATACTCAAAATCGATGATCAAGACAATGTTTTCTCATACACACCCAGAATCAAACAGCACTGGTGATTCTGAGATATGTGTACAGCAAATACATATCTTATAGGCTTCCAGAGGACAAATGGGACTGGGTTTCAATAATAAGGAAAGTCTGAGCCATTATAACAGGGTCTGTTTGCAAGTGAAATCAACTATACGCAGTCCTTAACTGATATAAAGTCCTCTATTACCTAACTGCATACATGTCAAAGGCTGCTCCAAAAACAGAAACACTGACAGCACAAACACAGTCCAGTTTGGTGACAGCTAAATAAGACAATTTAATTACAAGTACGTTCTCTTCCCATTATAAATGTACAGGGTAAAATCATCTTTGTTGACTGTAACAATTTCATGTTTGGCTCCAGTTTTCCACTTCATAGTGGCTTATAGACTTAAGGCTGCAAGAATCAGGTGGTAAAGAAGTACATCAAAAATAGGGCTGCAAAATTCCAGGATGTTTTTTTTTAATTGGAAACTTTCCATGGCTTAGAAAATAACACTAATTCAAGAGAATAATAGGAATAAACCTGGAATTTACAAATTGGGGGTTGGCACACACAGGGAATTTAAGTATAGTGGGAAATTGTATTTTAGGATAATCTCGACTAACATTAACAGGTTTCATGCAAGTATGATTCAAAATATTCGCACTGTTCCTCCATCACATGCACAGATGATTTCTAGGACCCTTGGTTATTGAAGCCACTCATTTGATTCTGAAGTTGAAGTTAAGTGTTCAATAAAATAATACAAACTTTATAAAGTTATTCTTACATGTACTAATAAATGTATTCAAGTTGCATATAGTGAAGGCACCTTGAAGGTGATCAAGCCTTTTTTGTCAAAGCTCCTTGACTTTGGGGCAACCTGCCCAAGGAGGAAAGACAAGCTAAATCATTCATCAATCAATCATGATTTTTTAATTCACTCCTTCAGACTCACTTCTTTAGACGCCCAATTACAAGGTGCTATCTTGATTGCTTACAAACTGTACTTGTTCATCAATTTTGTTATTTTGTTCTATTTAATCCATACATTTATTTAACAATTACCTATTAAATTATTATATTATTATACTTGTTTGCTGTTCTTACTCCTTCATAGGTTTCTCATTGTTTTAGTGCTGTTTTACCATCTTTTCATGTTGAAATATACTCCCTTTTTAATCTCTCTTCTATGTATCCTTATACTCTTATCATCCTCATGTTATGTTATATGGATCCATGTTGGGTGTTGGATATATATATATATATATATATATATATATATATATATATATATATATATATATATATATATATATATATATATATACATATATATATATATATATCTATATATATATATATGTATATATATATATATGTGTGTGTGTGTGTGTGTGTGTGTGTATATATGTATAATTTATATACATATATATGTGTATATATATATATGTTTAAGTGTATCTTTTTATGTGTATATGTATCAATGCATGTACGTGTATCCATAAAATGAAAAGTTTCATAGTCTATTGAAAAGTGTCTTGAGATAACACCTGTTATGAATTGGCGCTATTCAAATAAAGATAGATTGATTGATTGATTGATTGATTGATTGATTGATTGATTGTCAGTTGTCATCTATCTATCAATTTATCATCTATTTGTTATATATTCACCTTGTCATTATAAATAAAATGAAAAAAAAAACATCAATAGTTTTGTACTTGTTCTAATACTGAATTTATTCACATTGTATTTCAGTTGTTCGTTTCTCTTGTTGCTTCATTTTAAATGAATCTCTGTGCCCTAAAGTTTGACATATTTGATCTCTGACCTAATTGTTGATGTATAGTTCCCAGAATATGTACTTGGATACCCAACACTTGAGGTTCTGCCAGAACAGACAATTCATCTCATTTAAATGATGTCAAAGTAGATCAGGTAAAGCAGCTGCAGCTCTGGAGACAGAGACGACAACTCACAAAGCACATTTGTGTGGTAATACCAGCTGCACCCTTCTTCCTCCAGGCTCTTATGAAACAAACAAGAGGTCCCCCATCTTTGATAATACCAAAAGATCCCCATCATTTGATCACTGC
>JAZDUH010000130.1:32420000-32470000 GCA_036419115.1 Scarus forsteni | reverse complement strand
CTGCATCAAAAACCGGCATCACTGTGTAAGGATATCACCACATGGGCTCAGGAACACTTCAGAAAACCACTGTCAGTAACTACAGTTCGTCTACATCTGTAAGTGCAAGTTAAAACTCTACTATGCAAAGCCAAAGCCATTTATCAACAACATCCAGAAACGCCGCCGGCTTCACTGGGCCTGAGCTCATCTAAGATGGACTGATGCAAAGTGGAAAAGTGTTCTGAGGTCTGATGAGTCCACATTTACATATATATATATGGTACTACCATGTGAGGGATGGATTATCTCAGCAATGCAGAAGTGCTCACTATCAAACATATATATATATATATATATATATATATATATATATATATATAAGCCAGCATCTGTGATGGTATGGGGGTGTATTAGTGCCCAAGGCATGGGTAACTTACACATCTGTGAAGGCACCTGGACTGTTGAACAACTTAAGCTGTACATCAAGCAAGAATAGAAAAGAATTCCAACCGAAAAGCTTCAAAAATTGGTCTCCTCAGTTCCCAAATGTTTACTGATATATATATATATATATATATATATATATATATATATGGTAAAAATGCCCCTGTGCCAACTTTTTTGCAATGTGTTGCTGCCATTAAATTCTAAGTTGATGATTATTTGCAAAATAAAATAAAGTTTCTCAGTTAGAACATTAAATATCTTGTTTTTGCAGTGTAATCAATTGAATATAAGTTGAAAAGGATTTGCAAATCATTGTATTCTGTTTTTATTTACGATTTACACAGCGTGCCAACTTCACTGGTTTTGGGTTTGTATTATATGATGTGATACCATAGAGTGGGCATGACATTGCTGAAAATGAGCTATGGACAGTTGATGTGACTTGGGTGGGCGGTACATAGGATATCACTGTGGGGGAAAAGTTCATTTGCAGCACATGAAGGGACACTGTCGCTCTTAAGCATGTTTACCAATGGCTTGTTTCACCTCTAAAGTGTTTTTTATCTTCACAGATGCCCTGAAGCTGACCGTATCTTTTCTGAGGTGAGTTGAACAACAGCAGAGCTCCTTTGTAAGAGCACAATTCAAGGACTGCTTTATGAAACCAAAGAAAAAATCATTTGAGGTAAGTGAAAGGGGGTCAGCTGTTGTACTTTGTCAGAATAACGATTCGGGGCAGGCAAGTGAAGAGATCAGTGTGCTTAAAGAATTTGCTTTGGTTGATGTTGGTGTTAAGGTTCAACATGCCATTAAAAGATCATTCACTCATACATCTTGAATATTGCAAGAGCCTGTATAGAACAAGATATGGCAGACAATCTAACAACATAAATGGATGGTTATAAGGTGTTGCTATAAAAGGTCTTCTTAGATCAGCTGTGCCAAACAGTTCATGGTGCTAAATTAGTTTCTCGAAGCCCCAGGGGCTCTGGGCTGAATCCTGTTATGTCTAGTCAATAATCCAACCTTGGCTCGGTAATAAAAACAGGTATTCCCAGCAGACTACAAGGTCCATGTTCAGCAAGAAAACAGCACAGGAACCAGCGAACACATAATCCATCTGGAGCAGGGCTGTAAACTTGGCATGCTGGTGAATTTAAATGACCACAGTGAGAGTAAACACCACAAAGTACACACACCAAACTGGAAAAACAAGGGTGAGATGTGCCCTCTAAAGCAATTGAAACATTATTGACAAATAAGAACAAATAAGGGCATGCTTGCTTTTGCTGTCTTGTGTTAAAAGCCTGAACTGACTGAACAATATTTTGTTCCTTCATGCCAGCAACAGTCAAGGCTGGAGACATAAAGATTTCAAGTCCTCTGCTTTTCCATCTTCATCCATCCGTCTGGCCTAATTCATGTTTTTGTGTAAATTCTGCACTAAAGTCCACTTTGACTCAAGATTAAATTGGTTGTATTTTGGGGTCAGTAGTTGAAGGTTACTGAGTCTAGTGTTAATTCTTTGCTTGTGAGCATTATATTTCTTGATTATTTTTGAAGACTTGATTTTTTCTTCATAAAACAACAACATTGAACATAAAGGTTTCATGACTGTCTTGAATCTAACATTTATGCTACTGTGAACTTTTTTTTATTAATTCAGTCCCTGTCTTGTCATTGAAAAATAAACAATGTCCATAAGTTCTGCTTCTCATGAAACTTATCCTCCTGAATCCTCACCTGGTGGGTTAAATGCTTCAGAACATATATTTCTTTTACATTGCTGTTTATTTGGTGCTCGTATGGCCCAGGGGAAAACACTATTTGTAAGTCTGGTGATGCATGCCCTCATTGACCCGTAGCCCCTGCCAGTGGGAAGCAGGTCGAACAGGTGGTGGGCAGGGTGGGCAGTGTACTGAAGGAAAGACCTTACCCTACTGTGGCAGCGGGAGTTAGCAAGCTCCTCCAGGGAGGGCAGAGGGCAGCCTATGACCTTCTGTGCGGTGCTGATGACCCTCTGCAGTGCCCTCTTGTCCGCTGCCAAGCTCCCTGCATACCAGGCGGTGATACAATAGGTGAGTGCGCTTTCAGTGGCTGACTGGTAGAAGGACACCAGCAGCGTCTGTTCGAGGTGGTTCGTCCTGAGAATTCTCAAGAAATGTAGTCGCTGCTGGGTCTTCTTTGTGATTGCATTTGTGTTTGTGGACCATGATAGTTCCTCAGAGATGTGTACGCCCAGAAATTTGAAGAGTGAGACCCTTTCCACGCAGTCACCATTCAGGTGGAGTGGTGTGAGGGCCGGATTGTTTTGTCTGAAGTCTGTGATGACCTCCTTGGATTAGTTGTGTTCAGCAGTAGTTTGCTGGATGTGCACCATGTTGCCTTTTATAGGTACCTTGGCAGCTTTTATGCCCCTCTTGAGGTTAGCTCTGGCTGAGCTGTATAGTGCCCCGTCCCCTGACCTGAAGGCAGTGTTGCGGTCTCTGTGCAGGAGCTGCCCTTCACTCCTCATCCAGGGTTTCTGGTTGGGAAAGACTCTGGTCCGTTTATTGACGGTGAAACTGTCCATGCAGAATGTGATGTAGGATAAGACAGTCTCTGTATCAGTATCAAATAGACTCCACTCCATGGCTGAGGGGTAGTCTTGGAGCTTGGAAAGGGTGTTCTTTGGCCAGGTGTTGATCATTCTTGGGGTGGGCTTGTTTTACCTGATTTGAGGGGTGTAAGCTGGTAGGAGGTGCAGTGAGAGACAGTTTTACAGTTCAATGTGTAGTTAAGGCGCTACTTTATGTGTATGGTTAATGTTGCAGTGAACATAATCAAGTGTACTGCTCCCCCTGGTGGCACATTTCACATATTGGGTGAATTTAGGAAGGGCAGCCCTCAAGCATGCCTGATTAAAATCTCTAGCTACAATGTGTACTCTATCTGGGTGTGCAGGTTGTAGTTTACTTACACACTCATGGAGATAGCCGAGGGCTATGCTCAAGTTAGCATTTGAAGGGATGTAGACAGCTGTCATGGTAACTACAGTTACCTCTCTAGGTAAGTAAAACGGGCGGCAGATAACAGTCAGAGCTTCTCGGTGAGGTGAGCAGTACCTGTGTGTTGCATAACTGTGTGAACACCAGTGGCTATTTATATAAATACACCGTCCGCCTCCTTTGCTCTTACCGGAGTTGCTGGTCCTGTCATGTCAGTGGATGGTGCAGCCTGCTAGCTGTACGGTGTTATCAAGGATAGCAGAATGGAGCCTGGTTTCAGTCATAATCATCACACAGTAATCCCGCACAGAGTTGTTGGTTGCCATCTTGCAACTCTTGATCATCCATTTTGTTTGTAATGGACCATACATTAGTAAGGAAGATGCTGGCAAGCGGGGGTTTGTGTGGGAACTTCTTTAGCCTCACTAGTAGACTGGCTTGATATCCACGCTTTTGCTTCCTGTCCCTCTGCCGGCACTACTGCTACAGGAGTCGACAACAATCCACAGTGACCCCGGTGGTCTAGATATTTTCAGTAGTAGGCTGTGCATTTGGAAAAACAAGTCTGTGATCGGAACACTGCAATGTACCCCAATGTGATCAGGTTCTGTCGACTGTATACACTCTGTGCATGGCATGTTTGCTATTCCTTATCCCAACTAAACAAACGAGAAAGCACCATTAGAGAGAGCTCAGAGCTGCTGCGCCAATGCGCTGACATCTTGCCAGGAAACTCCAGCTTAGTTTTTTCTTCGGTTATATGGTGGTTGGCATCCATCATTTGATGCATTATCACCCCATTCTCTCAAGAGTTCAGTTTGGAGAGGCAGTGGAATTTTTTATTATTATTATTATTATTATGTCATAATATGGGAGATTTACAGGAGAATACTAATACGGGAGGACGATGGGAAAGAGCACTGTTAACCAACCCATGCACTCCCTCTGAATGACCATAGCATTCATCATGGAAGGACACAACCAGACTTTTTTCAGACTGAAAAACTTGACACGTTAAATGAGCTGTAATCAGATTCATAGAGACTTCATAAACAAGCTAATAGTTTCTCTACATCTCTAAGATGTGTTCCAGGGAGTGTTAACTTGTGCTGAAGTGATAATAATTGAGCTTGGTATGTTTAAGTGTCCACCTTCATTTCAGCTTCACTCCTGGACTAATACGGAGCTGGTTTTACTGTCCCTCCCAACCATCTGTGACAAATGATCATATCACTCTCATCGGTTTAATCTGCTCCACTCTGCATCAGCTTTAACGTTTCAAACAAAGAGAGAAAATCCATTCATAATTACATGGACTGGGCTGCAGTCTCACAGGGAGCAGTCTCAAAGAAAGCACAGCCTGTTAAAATAGATGAACAGAGAGAGAAATATAGGAGGAGAGCAGGTTCTCCCATCCCACACATCCCCTTTATGATGGGGCATTCAGGGCAGACAAAGATTGAAAGAGATGAGGGAGCTTCTGCTGAAAATACCAGGCTTTTCACTTAAAACCTTCTTCATATTTCTGGCACATTTCACACCCGAACAAGCCAGACAGCTTTCCGTCTGACTGCCTCTCTGAGTTTGACTTTCGACCAGGACGTCGGCGCCCCCGCCATCTGGCCGAGATTGAAAAAACAAGATAACATCACAAGGGAGCGGCGGGCATCTCGAGTCACGTCTTCAAATGGGCTATCATTTTTCACAAACAACCTCCTCTGCAGAAAGTAAAAGTCAATCCTGCTTTCAACTTTGAAGACTCAATTTGAGAGTCTTGTCTGAAGTAGAGAGAAATCAGACATTAAACACAGCAGTCGCATGAATGTGCAATGATGGAGGAGTGGGGGATGTAGCAGAGGTTAAACCAATCTCATATCTGTTACCTGTTTCCTGATAGCAAGGCTTCTGTTTGCCTTTTTAGTAACACCTCATTCACACTTGCAAAAACAAACTTGCAATTGCCCAGAATTTACAAGGTGAGCCGTATGGGGTTATGCAAACAGGTAAGTTTTCACCTGGACTGTTATTAGATTATTTCCTTGCCCCTGTTAAAGGGATACACAAGCATTGCTTTTTGTTTTTGCGTCCTGCCTCTCTCTTGAGTCCATGAAAAGTAGATAGATACCATTCTTTTGACTGTGAGTGCGGCAACAAGGAAGACAGCTTGCCCACTGCTAATTAGCATAGTCCAAACACTGGGAGCCAATGGGTAGCGTTAGTCTGCCTCTGCTTACAGTAATCATATAACTCCTTCAACTACTCTCAAAGGTCCTGGATGTTAGTTGTATTTCATTTTTTGACCATGTCATGTTATGTATTTTTAGACTAATATTAGCACTTTATGTAACTCTTAAAGAATATACATACAAAACTAAACCGCAGGGTGCATGCGCAAACCACCATGAACAGGCTTTGTTTTGATGACCTACTTACAAGCACATCTGTGGTGGTTTGGGTCTCTAATTGGGCCGTGGTGCTTCAAGGTTGCTTACAATCTTTGAAGCGCAAGATGTCTGATTACAGACAATGAACAAGGTCGATCCAGCTTGATTGCAAGGTTAAGAGGATTCAGTACTGATTTATGTGCTTGTTGTTTTAAACATGCTGATGATCTAACGACTCCTGTGAGATATAACTCTTAGGCCAAATTTATGACTAAAAAACCTGGTTTTATTTTATTTTATCTACAAGGACTAATATGTAACCTTGAGCAGCAGCTGGCCTGCCTGTGAGTGGTCCAAAGCAGCAGGACCCAATCAGCATCCTTTAGAGTACTAAAAGGTAGGAGCTTCGAGAGAGACGACAGCAGGAAGTGACTGCCAGTACAGAAATTAGCACTAATGCTAACAATGCTAGCTTCAGGAGCAGTTTTATCAGGTCTTGACAGCATTTTTTTTTTATAAAAAGAAATATCAACACTCACTACAAACTTCCCTACAGAGTGGATAATTTTGTTCCACTTCTGTCATGCTTTGAAGAGTTTGTTTTACAAAGTACCTTAGGTTGTAGATAATACATCAGCCCATTAATTGGCCCATAATTAATGCTATTGATGGAACAATCATCCAATCACCTGTTGGATGTGTACTGAAAGGTTTTGTACATTACACTTTCTTATTGGCTTTCTCCCAGATGGACAAGTAAAGTACATCGAACAGTCCATCTGGTGTGGCAGGTTAACAAATGTGGTGCTTAGCAGATAAACAATAACTTCTACCCCTCACAGTGAACATCAATCATGCTTGTTTGTCTTTTGAAGATGGACTCAGTCTTACCTCCACAAGCTTAACAATGTTGATATGGTCCAGTTTTTTAAGGATGGCAATCTCTTGGTAGACCCTCTCCAGTGGTCCTAAAATCTTGGGCTGCTCTCCAAGTGCCGCTTTGGGTCCTCTTGGGGGTGGACGACCTGAAGACCACAACAAAACACAAATATGTTTATCAATAGCACTGCAGCAATTACATCCAGATTATACAATCTTGACTGAACCTTTAAGTGGCGAAAAAAGTGTAAAATGATTCTTCTCTTTTCTGATTTTCTCTCCTGTGCTTTGCTCTAAAACTCACACCTGGCCATCTTCAAATACCATGCAGAAGAGTTCACATCTCTTGAAGCTTACAAATGCTGCCATGTTAACTTTTTATTTACACATAGCACATGCTCATGGCAGGTTTATTTACTCCTTCACTAAAAGTTTCTTTAAACACTCATACAAAGAGCATCATAGGGAGTATGTACAGTTATGCCTCCTCCAAGGGTAATTTCTCTGTTACTTCTTTGTTTTCATTATCACAGTTTGTCAATAAAAACAGAGGGACTCACGAGGGAAGCCACACTGCTTCATTAACTTCTTTTTGGACACCACCTTCATAGCCTGGAAAGGAAAAAATATCATTAGAGATCATCACAGACAGAAACAGTGACAAGCAATTTTTCAACACAAGTGAATCCAAGGAAGCAGGGAATACTTATTAAAACACTTGTATCAGTTCAAACAAACAACTATCAGTCAAGGTAAAACGCAACTGCAATGAAGAACCAAACAGTGTAAGTCACAGAGTTTAAAACAGAATCTTTATGTCAGCAAACCGAGCATATAAGAGAATATGGGCTGAAAATAAAACAAGAATGGTACAGGTGAACACAGAGGACAATCTTGAGCACTTTGTAAAAAACATGAGTTTTAGAAAGGTTAAATGTTCACAGAAAATAATTGCTTGGAGTAGACAGTTTAATATTACGAACTTTATCACAGTACATGTGTCATTTACCCTACTGTGGGGACCCTAAAGCCAAAAATGTACCTGCACAAAAACTGAATGTAATCGTCATATACTGTATATCAGTATTTTTCCAGCATAACATCTCAAATGTCCATTTCAGCTTCACTCAAAACTACCAAAGATTAAATATTTTCCATATTTTAACCCTTTAAATGCTACTTAGTTTACATGTTACCACTTGACTTGTTGAAAACACCATAAATCCTGGATGTGCTTTTCCAGGACATGTCCAGAGTCCTGGATATGTCAAAATGTTTAAATGTGTATTTTGCACCCTCCTGTGACCTTTGAGCCAAATTATATAAAAAGAGTGATATGAAATCCTTATATATCAATTGTTGTCCCCCCTTTTTTTTTTTTTGCATCAACATCTCAGAATACATGATAATAGTTGTTTCAAGAAAGAACAACACCAAAAATTACATATTCTGTATATAATGATTAGTGGGGGCAAAGAGTGATAAAGGTATTGGATGTGTCCAAAAGCAGCAAAACAATTAACTCATTTCACTAGTTTTTTAAATGTCCTTTAAAAAAATATAAATTTTTCTGCTTTTCTATATGAATCAATTAAATTATTTTTGTTTTGTTAAAATCAACCAAATATTCAATAATTTTCAGAATTTAAACCATTGAAATGGCGTTGTTACTCTCCATAATTGCAGGGGATGGGACACTGTTTGTGATTGGGGTCTTGGATATGTTAACAACAAGCAGTACCCTCTGGGGACCATTGGGCCAAAATGTTTAGACACAAAGAACTGTACAAATTTGTTTAACATTTTCAGCTCTGCTCATGACTGCAAAATAATAACAATGTACATTATTTCATTACATCTTTTGGGGACCCCCCTGCCAAAATGTACACACAAATAACTATTATAAAATCAAATATTACTAATTTGTCTGCATAAATCTATTTAACCACTTAAACAATGCTTTAAAACTACTAAATATGCAGTAATTTTGTTTATTTGAACATTTTAACTGCCAGTTTAAATTGCTGCCCCTTGTTTTTATCAAAAACAAATAAAAACAAAATTGGATATTTTATGTGTGATGACTCCATGCTGTTTTTGTAGCTTGTTTTCTTCAACAATTCTTTTAATGTCCCATAATTTAGCACCATGAAAAGCATTCATAACATGAGGATTAGAATTAAAATGTATAGTCATTACACAAGCATTACAACAGTAGCAAAAAGTTGTTGGGTACCCAATCCAGAAGTGCAATGCTATAAGACATTGTTATAAACAGAAAGAGCATGATTATATACCTACATATGTATGTACAGAAAAAGAAATCTCAGATGTGTTATTTAACAGCCAGGAGACAATGGTTTGAAAGGCACTGTCAAACATACAGATATAAGCATTGTGCAGATATATACAGATATATACAGATATATACAGTTGCATGAAAAAGTATGTGGAACCTTTGGGACTACTTGGATTTCTGCTTAAACTGGTCATAATATATGTTCTGATCTTTATCAAAGTCCCATCACTAGAGAAAACGGTCTGCTTAGACTAATACTGCACAAAAAATTATAAGTTTTCATGTTTTTATTAAACGCAATAAGTAAACAGTCACAGCTTCAGGGTGGAAAAAGTATGTGAACCCCTAGGCTGATTACTTCTCCAAGAGCTTATTGGAGCCAGGAGTCAGCCACCCTGGAGTCCAATCAGTGTGATTAAATAGGATGTGTTGGTTAAAGCTGCCCTGCCCCGTACATAAAAACACACACCAGTTGTAAGTTTGCTGTTCTCAAGAGGCGTGAACCATGCCTCGCACAGAAGAGCTCTCAGAAGATCTACAAGCAAGAATTGTTGACTTGCATGAAGCTGGACAGGGTTACAAAAGTATCTCTAAAAGCCCTGATGTCCATGTGTCCACGGAAAGACAGACTGTCTACAAATGGAGAAAGCTCAGCTAGGGATGGGCATTTTATCCGATTCGCAATCACTGCATCGATGCGAGGGTCTATGGTAAATTGCATCGGTTGGAGTGGTGTGCATCGGATTAGAAACTGGGCTGAAACCAGAATGCATCGCATCGTAAAAGCTTTGTATCGGTAAAATCCGATTCATGTTATTATATATATATTTTTTTAAATTTAAAATTATTACTTTCAGTGTGCTGAAAGTGCTGTTTTTTTCAAAGTGCTGTTTATATGCTTAGTCTAAATTGTTAATGACAGCTTTGAAGGCTGAGCTCCACTACTGTTAGGCCTATGTCCCTGTTTGTGAAATAGGCCTACTTTTTTATGTTGACAAACACACCTCCTGACTGCTTAAGTAGCCTACTGTAAGTGGTCTGAAGTGGTCTTGAAGGAACAATAAAGTTGAGTTGAATTTGCACAGATTTGCATCATTATTGCATCGTGATTGCATGCTGATTGCATCGTGGTAGGAAGATAAATCGTGTCATCCTGAATTGGTAGATGCTTCATGTGAATGGTTAGTGTATCGTACCGTAGCCTACATATCGAGATGCATATCGTATCGTCTTGGGGATGGAGATTTCCATCCCTAAGCTCAGCACTGTTGCTGCTCTACCAAGGTGTGGTGGTCCTGGAAAGATTGACACAGCGCAGAATGCTCAATGAGGTGAAGAAGCATAGAGTGTCAGCTGAAGACTAACAGAAATCCCTGGCACATGCTAACATTATTGTTGACAAATCTATTATATGTAAAGCATTACACAAGACTGGATTTCATGGAAGGACACCACCAAGGAAGCCATTGCTGTCCAAAAAAACAATGCTGCATGTTTGAAGTTTGCAAAAGAGCACCTGGATGTTCCACAGCACTACTGGCAAAATATTCTGTGGACAAATTAAACCAAAATTGAGTTGTTTGGTAGGAACACACAACACTATGTGTGGAGAAAAAAAGGCACAACATACAAACATCAAAACCTCATCCCAACTGTGAAATATGGTGGAGGGGGCATTATGGTTTGGTGCTGCTTTGCTGCCTCAGGATGGACGGATTTCTGTCACCAATGGAAAAATGAATTCCCACATTTATCAAGACATTTTGCAGGAAAACTTAAGACCATCTGTCTGCCAACTGAATCACAACAGAGGATGGGCGATGCAGCAGAGAAGTAAAACAACAATGTAATGTATTCAACAGAAGAAAATACGGCTTCTGGAGTGGCCCAGTCAGAGTCCTGACGGCAACCCGATTTAGATGCTGTGGCATGACCTCAAAAGAGTGATTCACACCAGACATCCCATGAATATTTTTTCACTGAAACAGTTTTGTATCAAAGAATGGTCCAAAAAATTCCTCCTGACCGTTGTGCAGGTCTGATCTACGACTACAGGAAACGTTTGGTTGAGGTTATTACTGCCAAAGGAGGGTCAACCCATTATTGAATCCAAAGGTTCACATACTTTTTCCACCCTGCACTGTGACTGTTTGCGTAGAGTGTTGAATAAAAACACGGAAACATGTTTTTTTGTGCAGTATTAGTTTAAGCAGACTGTGTTTCTCTAGTGATGTGACCTAGATGAAGATTAGAACATATTTTATGACCAGTTTAAGCAGAAATCCAAGTAATCCCAAAGGGTTCACATACTTTTTCATGCAACTGTTGTTCTGTCAACCAGTACAGATTTAAGTATTATGTGTATAAGTATGAATATAGACTAAATATACAGATGCACATATATAAATATAAATAAATAGATAAAAAACCTGAACTGTCCCTTTATCAAAGGTGATAAAAGTTTTAGCTAACAGATGACAATAACTTTACATCCATCAAACTTGTAATTGATGTCGGCTGTGTCTGAAAATAAGGCTTTCAGAATGTCAGTGTGACTTTTGCAGATCTCTTTTTAAGCTAAAGTGGACCATTTTCCCGCACTTCACCACCCCTGCGAACTGTTGTTGTCATGTTCATGTGAAGTTTCTTTTAAAAGTGCTGTCACTGTGACTTTGGTAAGACTTAGATCCTTCCCTGTACAATTCCTGCTCATGCTGCGATGCTTTTATGTGAATGTGTGTGTAGGAGGGTGACTCAGCTCCAGAGTTATCAAACAGTTAAAATTATCAAACAATTTTCAGAACTGCTGCATTCTTTGATAGTTTAGTTCACGTAACCACACAGCACTCAGACAGCTCCATTATTCATGATCAGAGCAGGGTTCATTGCATAATCTGAGCGTGATGGACGAGCCGTATCTGAAAGAAGAAGAGAAAGCAGCAAAGCAGAGTGTGCACAAGTAACTTAATGTGAAATTCAGATGGCTTTATTTTGCTTTCAAAAAAGAGAACCTTACTGATAAAACATGTGTCACAGACATAATCAGAGAGGAAATAACATAAAAGATCAATTCAAAATCAGGATCTTTGTTTTATGTTTGCTTTATTCGGTCAAGGAAACACATCAGCTGTCATAACAGAAAGGGTACAGGTTGGAGTCTGGGACAATATATCGCTCTCTTACTTTAACCATAAACAATTCTAAACATCTAAAGTCACATTTATGTCACTGTCTGGCTCAGAGATGTAGCTTCAACACAGTGCCACATGCCCTGTAATGAACTGTAAGAGATTTTTATGACATAACTCATGCCTGTTGGGTCAGTTCTAATTTTGTGTTCAATGAGAGTCTTCTCAATTTTCCGCCACCCCTCCCTGTGACAATATCACCACTGCTAAATGATTCTGATGCCTCTGCTCCATTGTGGACATGCCTGTCTGACACCTGCTCCAGCTAAGTCTTGGTCTGCCACTTGCTTTAACATATCCTCACATTCCTCCTGTCTGTTCCTTGTTGCTATCTTCCTCTGTGACTAGTAAGTCTGAAAAACTTGGCTTGTGTACAGTTGGTGAAGTCCACTTAAACCAAGGCTAGGCTTTCCTAACCGATCATAGAAAGCCATTTGAGCATAAATTTGATAATGGTGACATCAACTGTAGTTCAGCTCTACTCGGACTCAAATTTGAAGTACAAGTAGGTCAACTTTAGTCAACTAAGGCACAAGTAAACTTTACTAGTCAGGCAAAATGTGTCAACAGTACTATTGGTAGACTTTTGTGTCTACTAGTACTACTAGTAGAAGTAAAAATGTTCACTAGTGCAAGTAGTTAGCCTTATATGCTAATAAGGGGGCAGGGAAAGTAAATTTAGGCTTCCCATTGGCTTTCGAAGATTGAAACTAATCAGGGTGCTGGATTTGGTTGTAACCCCCCCCTACTTCTTTGCATTAGGTACACCAGTACTACTAATGAATCTTTCAGCTTTACTAGTACTACTAGTTGACTAAAAAACAGTCTTCTAGTTCTACTAGTGAACAACTCTAATCAAAACTTGAGTTTTACCCAAAAAGGTTTTTAGTGTACTAGTGCTTGAGTAGACCTTACTGGTATGACAAAGTCAAGTCCCGCATCAGAATGAAGAAGAAGGTTGATTGAAGGAGCCCTTTGTGTGTCCTAGTTGTTGGTGCCAGGTGGGCTGGTCAGAGAATTTTAAATTGTCCATCTACAGGGATTTTAACACAAAGCCATCTCTAATATTTGCATAAAATGGACCAAAGAGGAGAAAATAGCCAGAAAGCATCAGCTGATATGATAGGAAGGCAACAGTAACTTAAATAACCACTGGTAAAAAACCATGGTATGGAAAAGACCATTTCTGACTGTGTCATATTATCAACACCAGGATTTAGATAAAAGGGTCTGAATCTGGATCAAATAACATTAAATAGCATAAATCCATCCATCCTTGTATCAACTCTTCAGGCTGCGGCTGGTAGTTAGAGCCACAAAGCCTCTTTAAATGCTTTGCCTGAGTATGTCTTATGATCATGTCAATCCCTTTATGATGTCAGCATATCCATTAGTCATCACATCTCAATATCTCAATCCAACAGAGCACCTTTAATATGCGGTGGAAGAGGAGATTTCCATCATGAATGTGCAGCCAGCAAATCTTCAGCAAGTGTGATGCTATTACGTTAACATGGCCAAAGATCTCTGAGGAAGGTTTCCAGTGCCTCTTTGAATCAAAGTAACAAATAGTTCCAACTAAGTTTGAAGGAAAGGGGTGTCCAACCCTGTACTGGCAAGGTGTATCTAATGTAGTGACTGGTGTGTTTTTGTCTTATTGTCATAATTATATTGTAAAATGCCAATAAATTATTGATCAGTTCAAAGTGATACACAAAAACTTTTTTTTAGACACCATTCTTTTGACTGTGAGTGCAGTAACAGGTAAGTGGCAGGCAGAGTTAACCCACCACTGATTAGCTGAGCTCAAACAGTGGGAGTCAATGGGTAGTGTTAGCCTGCCTCTGCCTACAGCCATCAAATAAACTCTTCAGCAACTTTAAAAGGTCCTGTGTGCTTGTTGTGACTCATTCTTTTGCCACGTTGTTATGTATTTTTAGACTAAGATTTTCAATTTAAATAATTTTTGAAAGAAATCCATCCGGAAGTAAACTGCAGGGTTCATAATTTGTTTTGACCTTTTGTTTTGTTGACCTACATAGGCACATCTGCAATGATTTGCAAATGCGCCCTGCAGTTTAGTTTTGTATGAAGCAGTTAAAAAATGAGACACAACAAGCACCCAGGATCATTTAGAGCTGTTGAACAGTGTTGATGATAACTGTAAGCACAGGCAGGGTAACACTACCCTCAGACTCCCAGTGTTTGAGCTCAGCTAATCAGTGGTGTGTGGGCTCTGCCCTCTCTTTCTAGTTGCTGCAGCACAGACCAAAGAATGGTATCCATTTGCTTGTCAAGACACCTAAACAAAAAAAGGTTGTCATATCCCTTTAATTTAAATTTTACTGACATAATCCAGCCAAGATAAAAAAAAAATGTTATCAAACCTTGACTGCACACAAAGGTTTACTGAGTTTATCTTCACACAATGGATACATTCACAGTGTTGTGTTAAGTGACACTGGCCTGAGAATACTAACAGAGCTGAGGTGACAAATGTCTGTTACCAGAGTGAATAATGTCTCTCAGTGAAGGCAATCTCACACATGTCTGAACAATTTTCCAAAGAGTTGGCGTGTAGTATTCTCCACATATCATGTAAGACTATGGTGGTAAACCTATAAAGTCCAAAAATAAATACAACCAAAGTGTGCAACAGCCAGTGTTGTTTAGATATTCCTCTTCCTGTGAGTGGTTTTGATGATATTTGTGCATACTGTACGTGGGCTCATGCTGCAGCTGCTCCACATACAAGAATTCAATCCATTTTGTCTGAAAGCGACTCAGATTGCCAGGAAATAGAATCAGCCAACCATGCATTCATTACTCATCTCCTCCTCTGATTCCTTTTTTCAGAACTATCTGTCATTCAGACAGCCTGTACTGACTTTAAGTCTGTTTACTAAGGTCACAATTTACATCATCATCAAAAATTAGAAATAGATACAAAAACGCCTCCATACAAAGACTGCAAAAATAAATGTTGATTCTTGCAGAGCAAACATGAATATTTACACACTGTTGTACACACAGCGATCAGACAGGCCGAACAGGATGAAAGATGAGCTGCTCTGGAGAGATCTTCGTCTATAAATTTCACTTTGTATTCTTTTGGGTTGAGTTATTCTGCATGCGATGACATATGGAAGTAATGAATCTAGTGTCAAATTCCTTTTGAGGTCAGCATCTTTTGCTGATTACGAAAAGGGCATGATACTACAGACCATGCCATAATTTTAAAACACAGCAAAAGTGATGATACATCAGTAGATAGAAACTTACACAAGTTCACGAGAAACAGATGTTTGAAATAAATATGATCGAAATGATAAGCATATAATTAGTTGGGGGAAAGTTAAGGGATTAGTGCTCAGACCAAAACTATTCAAACTGTATGTTAACGATACTGTTACTGCCTGCAGGATCCTTTCATCCATTTCATGGTTATCCAGGGTTATCCAGAGTTAGAATAAGGTGGCAACTGGACTGGTTGGTTGAAAACTTCTCTCAACGGCTTCATCAATCTCTCAGAGCTGACAAGGGAAGAGTTCAAGATATAAGCCTTTGTTGACCACTGGTATGCTTATGATCTAGGTAGTCATATCAGAAGCATTAGCAGGAAAATATTTTTATTCTTTTAGATTTTTACAACATTCTCTGTAAAGACAGCATCATTTAAAGGAAAATGTCCGTCCACATGAAAGGGCTGTTGTACATATGCCAGGTCTGTAAGTGGCACTTGTAACTCTGCTGCAACCAGAGAAGACATGGAGCATGCAGAAATGTAAACACACCCTTGTAAGCTGTTCTCTATGTCCTCTTATTGCTCACGGTGGCCATAGAGGAGCAACTTTTTCTGTTAAAGCCAAAACAAGCTCAGTAGTTTCTGCAGCACAAACGCAACACTGTTCCACCATGTATCAGATCGTGTTGCTGCTTCTACTATATTGGATTTCTATTGTTTTTCTATGTCACGTCATACCTCCTAAGACCATCTGATTGGAAAACCTCACATCATGGTCCATCCATCCATCCATTATCTATACTGCTTTGCTGCTTTACTCCTTTCTAGGTTGTGTGAGGCTGAAGCCTATCCCCGCTGACATTGGGCAAGAGACAGGGCACAACCTGAACAGGCCTCCAGCCGATGGCAGGGCCACATAGAGAGAGAACAACAACCACTCATGCTCACAATCATGGGACAATTTGGAGTAAACAATCAACATAATGTGCATGTCTTTGGTCTGTGGGAGAAAGCCGATAACCTGACACGCCAGACGGATAGTTGCATATATCTGTCATAGAACTATTTCACTAGTCCATCTGAAGAAGAGCTCATAGACACTATTTTCAGAGGCAAACCTTCAAAAACCAACAGCAGCTGGTGATTGGACAAACGTTCTGCCAGTCACACTCATCACAGATCAATCCATATCAAGCCACAGCATGATGCAAGTCCTTTTAAAGTGTAAGGTCAGAAGTGGGAGTGCCTGGAGTGAACCCATACATGCATGGGAAATACATGCAACCTTCACACAGAAAGGACCTGCCCGGCCTGGGGATCAAACTGGACACCTTCTTGCTGTGAGGCACAGCCATCAAAGTTCATTTTACTAATATATTTTTGTTAGTCTGGTCTATCACTACTACTTTCAAATCACAGTTGACAACAACATTGGTCTGTATAAAACAAATATGGAGGAAACATAAAATAAATTACAGCTTGGATGAATATGTTTCTGCTTCTGCAAGTGAGAACAGCTCTGCAGGAACGGAGCACATTATTATTTAAAGCTGTACATCATTATTCAGCTCCAGAGCATACATTTATATATATATGCTCTACCTGTAATAAAATTTCCCTCATGGTAAAGGTCCTGCCATGCCCTTATATTAACTCCTCTTGTTTATTATTCTGAATCAGTCTCTTTTTCTCGCTGCACTGTGCTGGGCTCCTGCTGGCTCCGGCTCAAAAGCAGACCTTAAACCCATGCAGGGTTGGCAGCTTATGTTGTCATGACTCATCCAAACACCCTCATTGTTGTAACTGTATGGGAGAGCTTAGATTAGTTCAAACATACAAACAGCTCACATTTAGTAAAGGCTGACTTTACCGAGGAACAAATCAACTTGATGAAAACTGAAATGACCTAGCATCAGCGTGCCGGCTCATATGCACAGTCTCCCTTGTGAACTATCCTCAAAGTAGCTGTGCACAAAAATACGGAGCAGCAGCAGCAGCTTCAAAAACTGATAATGAAGTCCTGGACGCACTTTCAGCAGCCTACCAAGTCACCCTCATTTCCAAGTATCTGCTCTGAGGCAATTTACTGATGCAATTTGAGGGGAGGGAACTTGCAACTTGGAAAAGAAAAATCAATGGAGCTGTCGAGAGCTTTCTGTCAAGACAAAAGAGGATGAGAGGATGGATGCTGTGTGACAGAGCCACTGTAATTTTAGTCAGTAATCTGAGAGAAAATGAAAATGATTGCACACACTTACATAATGTTTGTCATCATCTTCGTTGTAGGCTAGTTTGACCACGCCATAGGAGCCCTGCAACACAACAACAAAGACATGGTTCTTAATGTGGAGACAGACTTGTTCACAGCATAGCAAGAACGATTTATTTATACATCATATTTAAAGATGTAGAGGGGAGTCAAAGTGCTGCATGGCAAGGAAATACAGAGAAAAAGAAATGAAATAGTGGAGAAACAAACATGGCACTTTCCACTATAAAAACAAGAAAAACTGAATGTGTAGAAGTGTTTAAATTAAATAAAAATGTAGATTGTGAAAAAACTGTTTGAAATAATGGTTCAGAGTAGTTGAACAGTGCAGTAAAAATTAAAAAGTTAAATGTGTCATCAAATGAGAAAAAGAAGACTTCAGTGTCAAGGAGGAAAAGATCAGTCAAATGGTGTTTTTATGAGGTTTTAAAAATGGAAAAGGTAAAGCACCCTTATTTCAAGAAATGTAGTTCTTTAAAGGTTGTGAAAGTAACTTCCCTGCTTGGTTCTGTTTAAAGACTGTATAAACCATGTACGTGGTCTCAGTTGTGTCTATTAGTCTTTGAGTGGAGTTTTGGCTAATTAAAGGGACACCTCAGGGCTCATCATAAGGTTCTAATTGTTTTCCACTTATATGAATGATATTCCTCAAATTTGGTCAAACACTAAAATTCAACTTTATGCTGTACTGTTATAAGTGTCATGCAAAACACTTACACCTCACAGTCTGACTTTAACAAAGTCCAATAAGCTCATACTCAACATGAAAGCCATTTAACATGTTGTTTCACACCAAATCTGACATTTCACACTCTGATGAATGTATATTAAATATCCTGATGGAAATTTATTTGAGGAAGTAAAAAAGTTAATGCATTTGGGTGTGTGGCTAGTTAGTCAGCTTTCTTTAAAGGACCACATTTACTCCATAAAAGATAAAATAAACAGCAGCTCAGGTGTTTCATACCATTCTATCACTTCTTTTATCACACAGATGGAAAGATAATCGTTACTCAGATTGATTATGCTAATATTGTTTCCAAAACAGCTCAGAAATCAATGTTCACTCCATTACTGTGTGGAAAAATAGTTGAACAACTGGCCGACTTTTTCATCCAGATGACAATTTACTGGCTGCTGTTTATTTTTAAATGCATTTTCTATTAACTGCCCTCCTTATCTTTAGCAATGCCTCACTCCATATAAATCACAGTACAACCTCCATCATACATGTAATCCTTTATTGTTTGTTTTGAGAATTTATTAAGCAACTGGAGGCTCTGTTTTTCAATTGAAAGCCCCATCAGACTGGAACAATTCCCCTGGTTCCCTTAGATCCATTTAGTTTTCAGTTGTTTTCAAGAAATCTGTCTTTTACTCTTCCAAAAATATCCAGCTCCTATTTTCTGAGCCAAATGTGAGAAATACTTAACTTTTTCAAAACATTTGTATGTACACAATGTAATGTTCATTTGTGGCCACATTAGTATGGGTCTGTGTCTTATTTATAACAACCATAAAAATAGGGTGGGCTGGCTGGAGAGGGAATGCTTGGGTTAGGAGAGCATTCTGTTTTTGTTTGGATAGTTTCAGTATTGCAATATCGGAGTGATGCCAGTACTTTAAAGGTTAGTTTCCTCATTATGTTTTGTTTTGTCTGTATATTAGTGTAAAACCCTATCTTTAAAATTTCATGATTACTCAAGAAGTTAAACCTTAATAAACTGAAATTTCTAGGCTTTAAAGCCCAAAGATGGCAGCTGTCATATAAGAGATGCTGTCTGAAATTGCCTCATAGTCAATTCAATAACACACAAAGGGCCCAGTTTTGACACCATAGAGGGGTGGCTCATAGGCACATGGGTGCTCTTTGTGGGCAACAGATCAAACCAATCTGAGTGTTGTCCTTCATTTTCTTTAACTCAGCATCTGCTGGGCAGCCTTGAGTTTACTCTTCCCAGCAAGCTTAGCTGTTCAGAATTACGGACAGATGATTTAATTCTGCTCCTTTTATTGTACCATTGCACTCAAAGAAAACACACAGAGCTGTATACTGAATGATATATGAAGAAAATCAGATTAGAGCGCTGTGGTTGCTGAAGCACCCAGAGCTTAAAAGATGATCCAAAAAATGAGTCAGAAACTTGTGCATAAACATCAAAGTAAAACCTCATTAATTATTAAAATCTCAATTTTAAACTGTTAGAATCAAACAGGTTTATGTTTGTGATACACCAGTGAGCTTTAAAGGAAAATGACAACTTTTTTGAATTTTTTTGTTTCTTACCTCAGTCTCCAGTCCATGACAAGCAGGTAGACACCATTCTTTTGAATGTGTGTCCAGTAACAACAAAGAGATAGACTTATATCATCAACCAATAGCTTAGCTTAACTCAGAGAGTGCATGAGTAATGCATTATCCTGTCTCTATCTGAAGACATCTCTAGATGGTCCTATGTGCTTGTTGCAATTTTTATTTCTGTTATCTATTTTTAGTCTAAGATTAACATTTTATCAATTTTTTTAAAGAAATACTCACAAAACTAAGCCACAAAGGCGCATGCATAAACCACATTGGAAGTGCTTCTCAGCATGTCAACAAACCAAAGCCACTGCTTATGAGTAGAAGAAGATTGCTACGAAGGATTATAGCCGACTTTATGAGAGAGGACAAGGATTATTTACGGAGGAGGATCTACATGTTTTGGAAGCTGAGGCAGTTGAACAGCCTGAGGGGAGGGTCTGAACCGGCATGGACTGGTGTATGTGTGGGCAAGCCTTGGGGCTACAGTACAGCTACCAAAGACTGAAAATCAGCACCAAAAAATGATATTATTCTTGAGCAACACAGCCTTGTCATGGACTGGCGAATGAGGTAAGACATGAAAACATAAAAAAGGTTGGAGCATTCCTTTATCAGTTAATTTTCAAATTTTTCTGCAGGAGTCCTAGACTCTGGTCGCCACTGTGAGCATAGAACAAACCTCACAGGATGTTCAATTGTCTGTGAGCATTAAAATAAGTGAATATTAGTACCAATATTATAAACGAAGCACTTTACTTTAACAAAATCTGTAATCCTGAGTGTGGTTTTTATGTGTACCGACAGTTATTATGTGTGCTGAGGAGTGCTGGAAAAAAAACAACGTCTCTCAAGCCCCCAAGTCTTGATGAACTTTTAGTGAAATTCTCAACAAATTGTGTGATATTTAATGGCAGGTGAGGGCTGTTGTGAGTGAACGAAAAAAAAGTCTTGCAGAAATATTTTGATGCTGCAGACACACTCTTCGCTGGGGAGATGGGGAACGCGGCTTTAAGTTCAGTCTGCCATGGCTTGTATGACCTTAAGAATAGCAAAAATGTAAAGGATTAAATCTGATTTATTTTGATTGAAGTAATGTTAAGGAAGAAAAAGGGAGCCAAAATAGTCAGAAGTCTTCCTAAAATTCCACAGAAATAACATAATAACATAATACAGACTCAGTGTGTAAATGTCTAAAGTCTCTACCATCATGATAACAAATAACTTTCACTAACCCTATTCAGAACACAACAGTTTTTAGAACAGACAAACATTTCTGTTGTTACATTTCCAGTTTAATACAATGTTATACTCACGTTTTCCTCAAAATGTTTTAATTGGTATTGTACTCCATTACTGCAAAACCTTAATAGTTGCATTTATAAAGAAGAAAGGATTATACAGTCGTGGAATGAATGACACAGTTAAATGTTTGGGTTGTACCCCCCCCAAAAATGTGCAAAATCTCCTCATTTTCTGGAAGAACGCCCACAATACCTCAGTGAAACAAGGTGAGGTACTGGTCTTGGGGTGTTGTCTTCCTGGGATGCCCAGTTCACAGTCTTTCTTTGACTGCATCAGTCTCGTAGAACTTGGTCCTAAGTTTGTAAATGTTACCCGAGCTGACACCAGATAATGCTGCCTCCCTGTGTACCAGAACACCGGAGGGGGGCAACCCACAAGTTAACCTTTACTGCTCATTCAATGAATGCATGGTTCCTAAAGTTTTATCTTGTTGTAAAGGCAACTTATTAGGTTAATCAAGAGACTGTATCATAAAGACATACATAATATTTTTGCTTATCTTGAATAAATTATTGGAGCAATTCTTCTAAATGAATTTGCATTAAACTTTACAGAAGTAACTGCAACTTTTCTGAGTGTAATACTTGTGAACTCACACATGAATAGTTTGAAATTCAGATCGGACAGTTTTAAGACTTGGTTAATAATGTTGTCAGAATGAACATTATAACATGGTTGTGTTTGGAATTGTCTTTGTTTTGGGGTTTGCCTAAAATGGACACTCCTAAAGGGACATTTGTGCCTTTTTGAACAGCCCAAACACATTTCCAGGTCTTTTATTAGGATGAATTGAGGATCTGACCCGTATTCTTTATGATATGTAGACACAATTTCCATTACCTTTACAAAACAGGGTATCATAATTATGATTTTTTTTTAATTAATAAAAAAAGTATGCAACATCACCATACATATCCAGATATACATATTTAACACAAACAAAGCTCCACAAAGGGTCTGTCACAAATACTGTCACACAATGTTCTTCCTTTGTAAGCTTTGTGTCTTCTTGCTGATTGAAATCATGGGAAGTTACAAAAGAAAAACATTTCTAAACAGGAAGCTCAGCTGTTTACAGGTTCACGAAAGAAAGGAGTCTCCATCTAAAGAAAGAAATGATGAGGAGACTCTGAAGGCCAGAAATTGACAGTGCACTTGGAGAAGAGCTGTTTTCAACATCCACATTTCCAAACTGTGCGCTACATTCAGAATAGCTCTCTGTCTTATTACTGATTCTGACAGCACACCAGATTCAACTCAATTTTTGCATCTGAAAATGTGCTGCTCGGAGATAAACACTTTAGAGCATTCACCGGGGAATTCATTGTGACTGCAACAAGCATGAAAATTGAAAAAGCCGTTAAATTAAAAAGAGTGAAGTGCACATCATTTTATGCAAACAGCACAGGCACACTCCAAAACCATTTATCAATACATTATTATCAGCATGAGGAGGTATTCCGTATTCAAGTTGAAAGGTGGATGAAGCCCACAATTGGATTATATCAGCCCAAAAAAGACAAAAAGAGATAAAGCACACACCCTGGATCAGTGTGTTTCTGTGTGTATTTGTGTGGGATGAGCCGCTTTTACTGCCAAACAGTGAAAATGTTTGAGTGGAAATTGTGCTGCCTTCAAACACTCTGTCAGCGTGGTGCTGCCGTCTGCTCTCAAAGTGACGCTTTAGGAATTCAAACAGAATCCCTCTGCGGCTCAGATGATGACCCAGTTTGTTTTAGAAGTTTAACTCATCAGACAAAACTTCGATAAAGCATTAAATCAACTTAGAATAATGTATTACAGTGCACTGTCGGTGCTCGGAGCAAGAACATGGCTGCATGCTTTAATTTTGCCTTCACTTAGACAAATAAGGGTGGCACGGTGTTGCAGCAGGTAGTGCACATGCCTCACCGCAAGGGCGTTGTCGTGTCATTCCACTCACTCAAATTCTAGGAATTGTCAAAGCTGTGAACTTTCCATGGGAATTAATGGGAATAAACCTGGTATTTACAATACTGAGGTTGTATTTAGATTAGACAGAACATTGTTTATCCTTTGCAAGACTCCCTCGGGGAAATTAAGATTCTACCATTCATAGCAGATTAAAAGACAAACAGGAAATGATAGATATAAAAAGAAATATAAAAAAATACAACCATAAATAAATGTAGAAATATGCCTGACTGACATCATCCAGAACATCCAGTAGTTTGTCCAGAGTTCTTTCCTTTGCCACTGTCACCAGAGAGCCAGCCCACCTGATAGGTTTCTTTAGCCTGGATGCATCCTTCTTGGATGTGCTGCATTCCCAGCACACCACAGAGTACAAGAGGACACTGGCTACCACAGAAAGGTGAAATATCGGCTGGAGTTTCCCACTGATGTTAAATGAATGCAGCCTCCTCAGTAGGTATAGCCTGCTCTGTCCCTTCCTGTACAGGTGGTTGGTGTGGATCCCCCTGTTCAGTTTGCTGTCCAGCCACAGGCCGAGGTACTTATAGGAATTAGGTCTTGCACTCCCAAAGTCGATCAGCATTTCATTGTTTCTAAACAGGATTCAATTAACAGGGATTTGAAATGTAGTAATAGATAATATATTTTAGCAAAAAACTGACTAAAAAGTGGCAGATTCCATGCAGATAAACTTGATAAAAGGGAAGTAGCAGTTACCGGTAAAATGGTGAACCGCGGTAAAATTTCCCACGGTAATCATTACCATGTCCTATTAAAATTACCGTTATACCGTGTCTGATAACACACTGCCTCAGTAACGCACGGTGATGCTGCTCTATGACTGGAAAAGACTGAACTATGTATCTGTCCTCGATGAAGCGGCCTCACGGGAGGCGCGCATGTGCAGTTTGCATTGTTTGGCCCCTGAGTCTGAGAGCGGAAGTTAAAACACTACAGTGGAGACTTTTCCTCTCAAAATGGACTCTGAAGTCTGGTTGAATTTTGGATTTTACAAGTATGTCGAGGGAAAACTGATAGAAGACAGTCTCCCTGTTTAAACATGAAGCTGCGGCGAAAGAAAAAGACGTGCGTGGTTGAAATTGCTGTAACTCCTCGAGTAAATGAATTGACCGAGCCGTAGAGGTAGAGAGAGAGAGAGAGAGAAAGAGAGAGAGATAAGATTCGGTGAGCCATACCTGAGAGAATAACAGGTGGTTTATCAGTATTTTCTGTCTAAATAATGTATAAATCTTGTAAATAACAGCATTAGTATCATTCTGGAATGTGTTCTTGCCGTTCTTTCGCCGTTTATTCTACGTATTTTGCCATATTTTGTCGTAATAGATTGTCTTTTTTCCGTCAAAGTTAGTGTTTTATGGATTTAATAAATTGTAATTTGCAAATATTAAAGAAGGAAATGTCGAGGACATCTGCCATGGAAAGGGAAGACCAGAGGACAGTCATGAAGGGGGTTAACTGTTTCAGGGACAATCATCAGTAAAACAAAAAATAAAAAAGGCCTGGACATGTTCAATGTAACAAGCTGTAACATGGACACTAATACTGCAGGTAAAATAGGTTACATTTAATTTTGGCTGTCTAAAACTTTGAACATGTTCGTTTTAAATTGTTAATGAAGAGAATCCTGTTTGAAGTTATCTGTTTTTCCTCTTCTTATAATTACACACAGTTTAAGCATTTATTACATAATAATGACATATACTTGCTAGACTTGTTTACTTTTATTTCTCATGAAAGAAAGTTAAAAAATGTACTTGGAGGGCATTTCTTGACACAATTACTGACAAAAAAGACAAAAAAGAAGTTTTAAGATTATTATATTAAAGGGGTTAAATGATTTCAAGACTGTGCAAAAGTACTTTTTTAACACTTTGAGCACACTGCAACAATACCGCGATAATAATGATAACTGTTATAATTTTGGTCACAATAACCGTGATACAAAATTTTCATATCGTTACATCCCTACTTGAGAATATCTTCACTGTTCCTCAGTCACATGCACATAGCACTGTTTACTGCAGGAGAATTGAGTATTGAGGCCACGCCCACTACATGCACTGTGCATTCCTTCATCACATGAACAGATGATTCTTTAACCCTGGACTATTGAGGCCATACATTTGAGGACAGAGTTGGGATCCATATGCTCTAAGGCTGCATTTAGACAGCGCAGAAAACGGTAAGTTTTCATTGCGTTTTGGCCTTGCATTTACATTGAAACGCTTTGCGTTTTTTGTCTGAAAACGGTAACTTTTTAAAACGGGCTCCAGAGTGGAAAGATTTGAATACGCTCTTCATGCATGCAGGGCCATATAAACTCAAATCAGAGCATTTCAGGGTGAAACGCTGACGTCACCGCATGCACAGTACTCTTTTACATGAAGGCTGCACGCTCATACCAGGAACAACAACAGCTTCAGCCGTCTACCGAGTAACGTGTGAGACTCTTACCATGCTCGGTTTGTTATCTGGACAAAACTATCCAGATAGATTTGTTGTCCGAACTGATTCTATGTCCAGAAAAAAATATCCTTCCTCTCTGTGCGTCTATTCGCCATTGTTGTTTGTGATAAGTTTTTCTTCATCGTACGTGTATTGTAGCAGCACTGCCTCTCTGCAGATCTACAGCCCCATCCACTGAACCGCCATGCATACTACAGTGGATTCACTCGTCTCTGTCTTAGAAGAGGCAGAAGAAAACGCAACAAAGAAATCTTTGCGTTTTCAAGTCAGGAGTGTCCATGTAAACGAAGCCTAAAAGGAACATATCCCCGCAGAAGCACCAACCAAAGTTGGCTGACCATCTCACCCCACCCCAACCCCCAGATTTACACGTAGGTGTGAACCCTCTGATGAGGACAATAACACCATGCTCTGCTATGCAGTGTTGTCTCTTTCTGAACCATGGAGAGAAGGGGGCACCATAAGCAACACAAGAGCCTGCTCGAGGAACAGGAGTTCCTGATCGAAACAAGAAACAACAAAACAGAGTTAGCATCAAGCTGCTAACTCAAAGGACAAAGGAACAAGCAGTGATCTTAAGAACCAGGACCTGGAGAGCCAGACTGGCCTGGGACCCACTAGGAAACCTCCAAAATTGCAGCACTGGACTTTGCAGAGCGGAACCAAGAAGGGCATCTTTTCCTTTCATGGACTTGAAAATGTAACTGGGCCTTACACAGTTTAGTATAACACGGCAAAGCTCGGGACTATTCAGTTTCAATCACTACATTGATTTATTGAATGTGCTCCTCAAGCTTTAAGCTATGGCTAACTGCTGTTTATTTTAACATTACCACTTCATGTAGAGGTATCAACCTGAAACAAAGGGACCTTTTCTGAACACAAAGTCAATTGCTGGTCAGTTAATGTTGCATGAGAATGAATTGCCAACCTCTTCTTCGCAGAACTCCAAATCCTTTAGCTTTGACTGACAACCGATTAGGTAACTTGGTTATTTTTACGAGGTTAATTATAAATCGTGGCTTTAAAATGATAGTCAGTAACCTTCATGAGACTGACTTAATGATTTTGCTATCATTTCCCTATATGGGTGGTACCCCAAGGTAGACTTAATGAAAACTAAACGTCATTACTTAATGTAAATAATTATTTCTAACAGTAATTTAATTAGTAAGTGACAGTGAATAGCTGTCCACTGATCATAAAGCGTAACAACAGAAAGTAAACTTTAAAGGAATTCTTCAATTAAAGTTCTACTTACAAATAAATGTGTTGAAAAATAATGTTTGTAATTGTATTAATTTGCATGGATGTCTGACTATGACAGAACAAAATGTTTCTATGTATATTTGGATATAATACAGTTCATACATAACCCCTGATTTCTAATTAATAGCTATAAATTATTTTGTTATTATTTGCTAATCTAAACAGTCAAACACACTAGGACCTTTAAGTTAACTATACATAGTGTCAATGATTTCTTGAATGAAGCCTGAAAATGTATCTCTGTCATTTTAACTTAATAATCTGAAAATACTAAAATATTATCTATGTGGGCTATGTGTCTCTCTGTGCACCTGCTGAGAATGGCTGTGGTGCCCATCTATCTCTTAAAAGTTAAAGCCAGCAAAGGGTCAGTCTCCTCCGCTGCTATTTTCACAGCTGAACAGGGGCAATCAGCAGAAAATGGACAGGCTCACCTTTCCGATCTCGCTCTTCAGCTTGTACTGGTTCAGCTGGATACAGTCCTGTGAGGAAAGAGAGGAACTAAATCATCAACATGCCCTCCACAAAATACAGAGAATGCTTTAGTCTGAATCAAATTTAATTACAGTCCCAATATGACATTTAATGCAAGACTTAATGAGCCTTTCAAAAATGTATTATATCTTCAAATGTACAATAGCCTCGGGCGGAGTTTGGATGTCTGTCTGTCCATCCATATGGTCCTCGTAAGACTTAGAAATTGTAATCACAATACCTTATGAGTGCTCTGAAAGATTGTCTTCAAACGTCAAAATATAGATACGGCAAAATATCGTCATGCACCTCAGGGGGTTTGTGTATCGATACGGATTCTACGGAATTGATACGGCCTCAATGTTTGGACAGTTGTTGTAAATACACTTTGGGTCATGTTAAAAATGGCACAGTTCAAAGTAGAAGCCAAACTACATGATAAAATACAGTTCCAAATTTAAACTCTGGTGTCTATTATCTTTGCTGACCTGAATTAAAATTATTAAGTTGTAGAGCCATTTAAACTCACCCTTGGTCTTTTTCTTCTTATAATAAAAAACAAAAGTTGCTGTGAATTCTGTTAAAAGCGCAGCCAATGTTCACAATTTATGTGTATCGGGATACGTTGTGGGAAACAGTAAACAACTTGTCATGTGACCCCAAATTCAGGAAGCACTCATTTTTCTCTGCCTCTGATGAAGAGAAACACATAAAACACATATCATAAGCAGATAGTGCTTTTTAACACAAAAAAAACACGCTTTGTGTGTCCAAGTACATTTTCGGAATGACAGGTATTTTGAACTTTGTTTATAATACAATTTGTCCAGGTCTAAAATGGTATATCATTCATGTATAGCATTTACCACTCTGTAAAATCCCGTGAATCATTTGGCTAAAGATTAGCCTGAATAGCAAAGCTAGCTACATTTTTACAATATGTTGGTGATTGGGCAAAGTGAACCACATGCAGTGGGGTATATTGAACCACCTGTTCATTTTACCCTCGCCTGTCACGCTAAGTGGACAGTTCCATATATCTGCCACAGACATAATTCCATCTGGGGAGGAGTCCATAGAAAATCTTTTCAGAGGGGAAAAGCTTCAAAAACTGATTGATGTAGCAGCTAGACCCAGTTGTTAGCCGTGAGCTTAAACTACATTTCAGTCCGTACGGTATCGTTAATTTATACCACACAGATGTATCATTTACCACTTATAGGTGACATTAATCTCCTCAACAACAACTCCCAACAAGTTCTCCTGATAATTCTGAGGAAAACATATTTCACTGAGTAACCACAAGTACCATAGACCAACCGGCATGATCCGCACAGGATTTCCTTATTCTCTACCACTTTCCCAGCAGTGGTCTCCAGTCGGGAGAAGAGCAAAAACATGACTTCCTATAAGAAAAGCTTTATCTGATGTTTTTTGCTCCTCTTTTAAAAAAAAATGTAGTCCATTTCTGATTATTATAATTTCCCCCTCTCCTGATTGGGCTGTCCAGCTTTTGGCTGTGAAGTTGTAGGAGACTGGACCGTGGGAAATTGAATCTGTGTATTTCAGACAATGAATCAGGCGGGTACATCTTTACTGAAAGGTTAAATTTACCCCAGCATAATTTTGAAAAGTTACATTGATGTTTTTAATAATAAAATAATATTTAATGTTATATTGACCAACTGACATGTCTGATCATATGTAGTACAAAATCTTGCCAAGAGTGTACAAGAGAAAAACCAAATGGGGCTCAACACCACTTGATGAGATGGAGAGAGCAATCAAGGGTGGAGAATCACTCAGATCTACGGCCCAAAATTAAAAAAAAAAAAAATTAAAAGTGTATTTTAATGTGAGACAAATACTATGGATATCTTCACAATCATTGGACATACTTTTACCATCCAAACTTCTTTAAGATCAGCCATATTTCTTGGTTGGCAAACAGTTAACCCTGATACATTCACAAGCTGCCTCTGCTTTAGAGAACCTCCAAGAATGAGCAGGCTCTCATTTTCTAAAGCAAAGAAAACATGTGTGTGTTCAGGTGCTTGTGCTCATTTATTCCTGAGATGTTGGGAATGATGCAGTCTGTATTTTCTGTTTACTGTCTGAAAATCCATTAGAGTACTCCTGCTTAAATGGCTGATTTGCAGTTCCATAGCAACCACCTGCTCCTGCACAAAGTCAGCCAGGGGCACAGCGGAGGAGAGGTGATCACAGCTGGACAGAAAAGGGGAAACAGAGAATGGGTGAGTTGTAGAGGGAAGGTGGGTGTTTTGTTTTTCTTTTTTTACAGGAAAGCCAATGAACAAAAAGAGAGCAATTAGGTATGAGGAAAAAGGGGAAATGGATTGAAGCTTCTTATTTCTGTAAATGCTAAAAAGATAACGGGTGCCATACTCACCACTTCTCATCAGAATGTTTGTATTATAAGCGTGAGCTTCAACACAGGCTATCAAAAGCTGCAAACCTTCAAATAATACATAGTAATTAGTAATTAATATGTATTTATCGATTAATCTGGCAATTATTTAAACGATTAGTCAATAAATCCAATAATGACACATTTTTGCAATTTCCTTTACAAATTTAGCTTAAAGTTGTTTTACGTATTTTCTAAATAACAATAAAGGCAATTAAAAGCATCTCCTTCAGCAATAATATTTTATTACAGCTTTTTTCTTTCTTGACTCACTGTGTAAAATGGTAAGTACATTAATAGTGTAGCAGTTCTACTGTTTATTACGTGTTCAATGTGGATGTTAATGTTTCCTGAAAATTGATGGTCAGTGAAGGGACCAGGAAGGCGGGGCGAGCGTGTCAGAGTTCAGAAGGAGAGAGATAGTGTGTGGGTTCGAGCGAGGAGGGAGAGAGCCGCTAGCAGGAGGTCTAGAGATTACAACTCACTGTTTTGTTCGTGAATTTAAATAGTAGTTGGTGTGGTCACAGCCCGCAGTGACTGTTAAATAAAAGCAGGTATATTCGCAAACCGGAGTCACCTTTATTTTTACGTCCGATGGACGTTACAATAGACTTGTTTGCATGTTGCTTAAATAAATGTTCACAAATAACATTTTTTTTCTTGAAACAAAGCAGGCAAAGTAGTAGCAGTCTTGTCTATAAAGTATTCAATAAAATAAGGTGCTGCTGAATGTAACATACAAAAATAATCTTTGTATCCAGGCGAGTCTCCGTCCGTCTCCATCACGCCAACGTGCTTTCTCAGCAAGTGCTCTTTCATAGAGGTTGTGCTCCTATGTAATGCCAGATGAAGTCGGCCTTGCAATGTTTGCAAGTGATCGTTTGCTTTGCCTCGTTGAGCATGAAATGCTCCCAGCTTTTGAAGGTTTTGGTCGTTCGCGAGGTGATGCTGCCGTGGACGGTCAAAGTGGGGTTTAACCTACAGATGGAGCCACTTAAATTTTCTCCACTATCCTTGGCTGAGTCTTGGCTGGTCCATGACAGGAAAGTACTCAAAAATTTCCACCCTGTTGTTTTAGAAGATTATCCTATGAGATAATCCTGTGATATGAGGTGTGTCAAGAGTGAATTTGATCCTAGTAATTCACTGCAAAACAGGTGGGGCTGACCATCTAAAATATTAAACTTGTTCAATATTCACAATCAAAAATCTTCATGTGTGTGGAGAAAGCCGACGACTCTAGAGGCATGACTGTAAATTGTGCCTGGAACAGAATACAGCCAATCAAGAAGTGAGCTGACTGAGAAACAAGGATGCAGGCGTAAGTAAAAACAAGCATGGCTGACCTGAAGCATAAAGTTCCTCAGAAATGGAGGACCAGCTCACATGTTCATGCTGTCTCCTGGATTTTTTCCAATCTTTTTTTTGTTCAGGATTTTTCTCTGCTTTCCCATTTTTCTTCCCCCTTGTCTGCATTATCTTTTCAGCAGAGCATTGGGAAGTTCCATGCATTTTTTTCTAGCAGTGAGAGATAAGTAAATATGACTCAGTACTACAGTGACCATCACCAGCCCTCCCTGTATGTTACTCCATCAAATTAAACTTTATTTAACCCCTGATGTGAGCTGAAGGGGAGGGCCGTGCCACACCACAGTGTGAAAGAAGGGGAAATAGTGACAGACAGGACGAGAGAAGACAAACGGACGGGAGGACAAACGGAAACTGTTATTGATTTGAGATAGCAGTTCAAGTGCTGTGCCAATTTAAGTCCATACAGGAAGTAAAGGCTGTAAGAAACCAGGGACACCAGAGCTGTGGGGTCTTGATAGTAGGGGGTGGACCCAATGGGGTGAGATATGAGATATGGAGTAGCATGCATCACAGGACGTGAGAAGAAGTAGGAGTGCCCAACTCAGCATATTCTGATGGGACCAATCATTTCTTTACAGTTAGTCTCAACAAGAGCTTGAGTGTCTGTACACACATGCATGTGAGGTGGTCACCAAATACCCAAGAAGCTGCCCATACCCAGGAAGACCACTGCCAAGGGCACCTCCCGAGCCACCGGGGCACCCAGACCCATCCCAGGGCCCCCAAAGCCACAGGATCCAAAAACAGCCCCAGGACCCAAGGGAGCACCGACCTGCCCCCCCAAAGGCACCAAGGACAACACCAGGGCATCTAGGGCGGCAGCCCCCCTGCAGACAGCAGGGGGGCTGTGCAGAAACTGAGAACAGACATGACCATCTAAAAAGATATGCCCTGACTTCCAGTGGCTGGAAGTTGGCTGGTAACTTGCTGGAACTCAGCTGGAATTTGGCTAGGAGGGGGGAATAAAAGCAGTACATTTGTATATAGACTCTAAGGCAAAAACTCATAGATGTATAGAAGCCCTACTTTCTAACTTTATCACCCAAGTAAAAACAACTAGCCAAGTAGAGTAAAATAACTAACACTTGATTATAGTGTAGGAGCAATGACTGCAGTGTCCAGTATGCACCATTTTTGCAATTGAGTTGCAATGGCAGGAGTCAATAAATCAAAAAGTTACCACTCCAAGTTTGAAGAGGGAAGGAGGGAATGGATCAGAGCACGTCTCTTATTAGTGTTAGGAAATTGTCAGCTTGTGTGCAAGAGCCCAACCAGTGCCCGAGGCTCGATGCTGTTTGCAGGATGAGAGGCGGAAGAAAATGTAACAAAACAAAAGGTACCACACCATCTCAGAGTGCAGGGCAGGACTCCATCCAGCAACCAGGCAGGATATTTTAGAAATACAGTCCCCTTACATAATCATGGTTTTGAACATTTCTTTTGGTAGATGTGAGGGGGATGCTCTGTGGGGTTTGAAGGTGTGAAGCACTGTGGGCAGGGATTAAATCAAAGAGAAAGAGACAGAATAGTAGATAGAGTTTTTGTAGTTGCAGCAAGCAGGAGAATCTCAAAAAAGATTTCTTTGATTGGACGGACAGAGATGAAAAGAGAGGAAAATAGGACGGCTAAGGATAAAGAGAAAGTCAGATGAGGAGAATCAAAAGAATAGCACAGTAAGAGGGATTGTGTGAGAGGACTTCCACAGTTTTCCCCCTGCTCATGCTCAGTGGGTGCTGCACTGCAGTTAATACTCTGTCAGGACTAATGGATACAGAGGAGCCATGCAGAAAGCCCTAAACACATCTGCCACTCACGCATATGCACACTCAAATGCTTCAGTGGGTCGCAGTAAATCTTCACAGGGCTCTTGTGGTCATTCTGTCACATTGGGCTGTTGTTTTGTATTTGCCCTGCAGGCCTTTGAATACAGCACACCCGCCTCCCTTCTACCATCCCTTCACATTAAAAACCGTCCTCCACCGGCAGCTACCTCTCCATCCATTACTCAGAGAGTTAATCAATATGAGTGCATAGCTAATAGATCACTGCCACTGTGCCACTCAGAATCAATAAGCATGCATTTCATTTTCATAATGAGCAATGAGCAGGCCTGCCTCAGGAAGCAGGTATTAAAAAAGGGGAGCCTATGTTTGATTGTATTTTAAGCCTGTAAATGTTAAATCATTTCCTCAGCCTGTCATTTTAAAAGACGATGATGAATGGTGTTGTAGCTGCAATAGTTAGATCCCTGTAGACTCATATTATTGATGTTATTGTGTCTCTTTATGTTTCTGTAGAAAATTGAGGGGATATACAGAGGTGGAATATAACACAGGGAAGGCTTTACTTTAAAGGAGGCAGTCAATGGAGAAAAACACTTAGCTGGTAAGTAACTGAGATGCACAATCACAAAAGTCACAAATCACAAAAAAATCAAAGAGAGGGAATAGAAGTATTTTGGTGGTAGTTCATTTTGTAGATATTTTGATTTCATACTTTTATAATAGAGAAAGCTCATGTTTTGTACCATTTTAAAGTGACACTGATCTTGACCAAATGCCCCTAAATGTGATCAGTTTATCCCACAGCCCAACATCTCTTGTGGGGGTTGTGCTGTAGCCCAACCGGGGGGGCCTTCAAAATATATAAAAAATGAGCGAAGTGATTTCATGATTATGCAGATCAATAACGTAAGAATTGACCGGCACTCTTTTACTATGAAACTGTTGAAGCATTTACAAAATGTGGCTTGACATTTAATCGGTCTAAATTTCAGACTCAAATCAGTCCATCTAAAACATTCTACAAGTGACACACAGCAACAGACAAAGGGAGAAAAAAGAGAAGAGAAAACAAAAATGACCATGTCTATAAGACATACAAACACTCTCTCCAGGACCTCCATACACTCAAGAAGTACATGGTACTGCTCTCCTAAGGCATGGCTTTAGCAGTAGAAACTTCATTTTCAGAGCCATAAAAATATGCATACAACATTAAAGAAGAGCATCCAAACTGGAAGTACCACTATGTGCATCCTTCTGCTGAAATAAGCAAAGGCATCCCTGAAAAAGATGTCACTTGGATGGTAGCATATGATGCTCCAAAACCTGTATGGACCTTTTGAACCTCTTAGCACTAATGTGCCCATGGCATGGGCACCAACACACCCCAAAAACATCACAGATGCTGGCTTTTGAATTTTACACTTTTAACTGTCTGGATGGTCCCTTTTCTCTTTAGATTGGAGGGCAGAACATCCACATTTCAAAAACAATTTGAAATTTGGACTCGCAAGACCACAACAGACTTTACCACCATATCTAGGTTTTGCTTTGCATGGAGTTTTAAATTGCGCAATCAGATGCAGTGTAGAAGAAGTCCTGTAGTGTTTCGCTAATGACAATCAGTTGTTCAAATCCACGCATCACCACAGACACCTTCTCCACTATCACCATCTGCCTCTCTGTGATATTAGAGCCTGGATGGAGACCTATTTCCTCTCCTTCATTTGCAGCTAGTCTTACATCATTATTATTGTTCCCAAATCCCTCTCTCAATCCACCCATAATTTTAGCCTCCCTACTGGTAACTCCACTTTATTAGTTACAGATAAAACAATAAACCACAGTAAGATTTCTGCCAGTTAGTATAACCATTTCCTATTTTAATCACCATGAAAACCACGTTTGATTTCCTCACGTTTTCAATACCTCATAGTGATGCTGCTCATTGCCTGGAAAATCCAGAAGTATGTGTCTGCCCCTCAGCAAAGAAGCAGTCTGCCTCTGAAAGTGAAAGTATGGCATTTGATGCCTGTACAGACACTGAACTGGATATTTTTCCCCCTCAAAATGGACAAAGTCTGAAGTCAGATTTTGGATTTTACAAGATTTTTTTTTTTTTTTTTTTAATTTAACTTGTCGTGTCCAGCATTACAACAGCAGAATTATGGTCTGGCTGCCATATTGTGCAGAACACATTTACTTTGCCAAGAGGAGCCGTTTGTATATAAGGCTCCCCTTGAGTTTTAAGTGAAACTTTTTATTAGTTTTTGTTAATTCTTTTTTTCTCCACCTTATATTGCCAAGTTTGTCCAACTGGATTTTACAAGAATACCAAGGGGAAACTAACTGATGATGATCACCCTGTCTGCAGAAAATGCAGAACAAGGTCTCCTAGAATTGATTGATGGCTGGATTGATGAGAAAGATCACCTCAAAGATTACCTCAGCAGAGTGTGTTTAAAGGGATAGTTCAATATTTTTGAAATGGGGTTGTATGAGCTCCATTTGGCCACTAAGTACATTAGATGCAGTAGAGTTATCTCTCTCCCTCAGTGGGCCACAATCTGTAAGAGTCTGTTATGCAACAGCTGCAAACAGGGAAGTATTGTACAAAGTACAAAGGGTATTTTTTCCTCCCACAAGAACTCACATCAAAAAATAATTACGCAGTTCAAGAGTATGATCCCTCGCAATGTTTTAAAGTGCATTAACTTTACAGAAATATTAGATTTATCTGGACCTAACCGACTCACATCACACATTCCTCCTCACAGCGCTGAATGAATTAAGATTGATTGAACTTAATGTGTGTGTACTGTGTACCATACCAATTACAGTTCAGGAGATGAGAAAAGGCAAATTCATTCACTTATGTGTTATTAAAATGAGATAGTACTCATGGCACCATGTCCTGAGGGGTGACAAAGTAACTAACTCCCCTTACATTCTCATTGTTTTAAATTGAAATATACATTAAATCAGACAAAATGCATATGAAGCTGTCTGACTCTGGGTCAAAGATTCAACACATAACACATTTCTCATGATCGTGTTTCCAAAGAGAATAACAAACTGAAGCTCTGGCGGTGAACTCTTACAGTTCACATATTTAACGCTGTCAGTTTAGTGAACACAGCAGTGAGGCTGCCAGCTCTGAATACAAAGTGGCCTTGAGTACAAATACAAGCAGAGAAAAGTCTCATCAGGGAAGAGCTGCACAAATCTATCCTGCAAAACAATCCTGCCGAGTCTACTGATTTAGCTTCTTCTGCATTAGTCTTAGTTTTAAATATTTATTTCCCCTCTCTGCACCCAATCGGACCATACTTGTGAACAAATTCTGGCCTGATAATGAGTCCTCCTTCTGCTTTCTTTTGTGTGTTGATTGATGTCGCTTTGAGTCTCATTTAAAGATATTGCTCATGAATTTAGAGCCTCATTGCACTGTATCCAATTAGGCTTAAAGAGTGAAAACACCTGCAGCTGTTATGTAAGTTATCTGAGCCTCTGGGACACAGCTGGGCTCTTTGGTTTTTCAGCTTCCAGCATGGTTACTCGGTATTATTCACTGCATGTCCTCGAGAACTGCAGGTTGTCTCAGCTTGGATCTACAGTCTGTTCTTTGCTTGCCCTGCAAAATGACCAGATTTTCACACTGCTAAATTTGGAGATACAGGATCCCATTATAGAAGTGCAGAGGCTGTTACAAGCAAGGATGAATTCATATTGTTTTTGCTTACAAGATGCTGAGGTGGATTAAATCAGAGCGGAGTTTAGACTGACACAAACATGCAGAGAATAAAAGTTGACACTGAGACATCCTGGTACATGCAGGCAAAACTGGCATGATTCAATAGGCAAGAGATATTATGGAAAAGATACATATACATCTATCTATCTATCTATCTATCTATCTATCTATCTATCTATCTATCTATCTATCTATCTATCTATCTATCTATCTATCTATCTGTCTATCTGTCTATCTATCTATCTATCTATCTATCTATCTACACACCTACACACATATGTATTTATACATATATATTTATTTATATATATACATATATATGTATTTGTGTGTATATTTATATGTATATATATATATATAGAGAGAGAGAGAGAGAGAGAGAGAGAGAGAGCGGGAGACAGAGAGAGAGAGAGAGAGAAAGAGAGAGAGAGAGAGAGAGAGAGAGAAAGAGAGAGAGAGAGAGGGAGAGAGAGAGAGGGAGAGAGAGAGAGAGAGAGATTCAGACAACTTTATCTATCCCACAAGGGGGCAATTCATTTGTAGCTTCCCAGGGTATATGCATTCATACAGTCAGTCAACAACATAAATAAATTGTTGAGCAAATCGTAGAGCAAGATAAAATAAGATAAGAAAAAGATTTTTTTTTAAGTAAGAAAAGATAATGATAAAATAAGTGAAGTGAAAAAAAACAAGACAATGTAAAAACTTTAAACACAGCAGAAAAAGCAGATAAGACAAGAAATAAATAATATGCTCTAGAAGTAGTCATTTAAAGTGGGTGCACTCTGTATTTAGGAGCTTAATAGCAGAGGGAATGAAGAACATATATATGAATATATACATATATACATATATATATATATACATTTATATATATACATATATATATATAGATAGATAGATAGATAGATAGATAGATAGATAGATAGATAGATAGATAGATAGATAGATAGATAGATAGATAGATAGATAGATAGATAGATAGATAGATAGATAGATAGATAGACAGACAGACAGACAGACAGACAGACAGACAGACAGACAGACAGACAGACAGACAGACAGATAGATAGATAGATAGATAGGTAGATAGGTAGATAGGTAGATAGATGATGGATAGATAGACAGACAGAGAGATAGATAGATAGATAGATAGATAGATAGATAGATAGATAGATAGATAGATAGATAGATAGATAGATAGATAGACAGATGATAGATAGATAGACAGACAGAGAGATAGATAGATAGATAGATAGATAGATAGATAGATAGATAGATAGATAGATAGATAGATAGATAGATAGATAGATAGATACATAGATAGACAGACAGACAGACAGACAGACAGACAGATAGATAGATAGATAGATAGATAGATAGATAGATAGATAGATAGATAGATAGATAGATAGATAGATAGATAGATAGATAGATAGATAGATAGATAGAGAGATAGAGAGATAGAGAGATAGATAGACAGACAGACAGACAGACAGAATGTGGGCCACAGAAGAGGGCCACATAGGGCCACATGTGGCCCCTTGGCCCTCCAACTGTATTGTTTCCTTTGCATCAGAATTTTATTTTGAGGTTGCAGCCCCACTTTGAAGGAGCTTGCCACTTTACAGTTAAGACCACACCCCCCTCTTTTTTCAAACCCCCATTAATATCTGCAAGGCAAGCTTTAACTTTTATTTTGGTCACTTTTCTCTGGATTTCTGTAATCCTATTATTAATGAACTCAGGGTGGGGCGATTGTTTCCATATTGAATCAAAAGTGAATTATCAACACAAGAAAATGCTATGAGAGAAACATCAGTGAGGATTACAATACTTTGAATAAAAACTAGAGAGGCGAAATGCTCCTATGTCTTTGTTAAAAGACTGTACAATCTGTGCACTGGTTTTATATTCTAGCAGTGAACAAGATACATTTCACGTCAGCAAGAGGGGACACTGAAAAACCCCAAAATGGAAATAACCATGTGAAAACATTTTTTATGCATTTCCACTGAGGTGACTGCAGCTATATAAAGAAACAGTAACAATGCAAAATGTCAGTCATAACTGCAGCATGAAACTTCTCCCTCTTTCTCTCTGCTGCATTATGCTGTGGCTGTAGATCCCGTTGAGCAGAAAAATACGAGCAACATGAATCCTTTTTATGGTTCAGTGATGGAGCTGCAGCTGGGTTTGCAGACGTGAAGAGCACAGCGACAGGTCTGTCGGTCTGTGGCAGCAGTCTGTCTAACTCATGGGGGTTTTTCATTCTGGCAGTTTCCTCATGAATTTTTAATGCATGCACTAAAATGGAAAAGTCTAAAGAAAATGTGAGGATTCAGGAGTCACACAGCTCTACAGGATACTCTTCAGACTTTCATGGGTTAGTACAAACAAAGGGGCGTACACCTACCTCTGTTTGCTTCTCTGTTATAAAATCATAGTACCGAGCATGTTTATATATCTGCAAATATCTCCACATGTACAGCTCTAGAGAACAAGTTCAACTTTATGGCATTTTAGATATCTTATATTTTCATGATAAACTTAAGGTGATATGCCAAATGTTTTCTGATACCATGTCCTGCCTCACTCCTGTGTACATGACAAGCAGATAGACACGATTCCTTCGGCTGTGTGTGCAGTAACAAGGAAGACACACACAAAGCTCACCCACTGCTAATTTCCTTAATTCAAACACTAGGAGACAGTGGGTAGCGTTAGTCTGTATGTCTAAAGTCATCACTTGTTTTTTTCACGCTATATTATCTATTTTTCAATTAAGATTATTACTTTATATCATTTTTGTGCTTGTAAGTTGATCAACAAAAAAAGCATGACTGCCTTGGTTTGCACCCTGCAATTTAGTTTCATTTGTATTCCTTTCAAAAATTACATCAATAAGTAATCTTACTGTGCGTTCACACCAAAAGAGGCAAAAGAGGCAAAAGCAGCAAAAGCGGCAAGGACGCCGGAAGTTAATACATTTTCAATGAGAGCCCGGCGTCCTGAGCGGCCAAAGCGGCTAAAGCTGCTAAAGCGGCTAGAGCGTCAAAAGCGGCACCAGATGAGAAGTTGAGCCTGGGTCAACTTTATGGTAATTAGCTATGACGCAGTTCAGCGGCAAACGGTGGCAACCAATCAGAGTAGAGATGTCCTTCCACCTCGCGCGCCCTAAAGAACAACGCATGGAACTTCGGTTCCTAGTTCCGTCATGGATACCGAAAAGCTTATAAACTGTGTTTGGGCTCATGCAATTCTTTTTAATGTCCGCCTTTTTGGCTACCGGGACCAACAACAAAAAAATATTGCCTGGGATCGTGTAGCGGAGGTGGTAGGTTGTTCTGGTGAGTTCAAAAAAATGTGCATTAATAGCAGAAAATAGCGAAGTGAAGTGTTGTCTGTGGCAAAGACGTAGCCTAGCCTAGCATGCAAGCATGTGTTGCTTCATCTGAATGAGATGACACCAGGGCTCCAGACTTACTTTTTTCAGCAACGACCAGAGGTTTACGCCGGGGGGGCAGGTTACTTTTATTATCAAACAGTCTCCCGCTGGATCCTTCCGTGGATGGCTTCATACCGGACTGCGCGCCAGGTATGATTCTGGTTTAATGAACATTGAGATTATTGTTTTATTTTGGTTGTGTTTTTTTTTTTTTTTTTTATGTATATTTTTGGGCATTTTGTGCCTTTATTGATAGGAGAGAGACAGTAGATAGGCTTGTGAAAGGGGGAGAGAGAGTAGGGGAAGACACTCTGCAAACTGGTCACAGGCGGGATTCGAACCTGGACCGGCAGAAGCAAGTACATGGGGTGCTAACCACTACGCCAAACCAGCACCCCAATTTTGGTTGTGTTTTATTTTGGAACGGGGAATACGCACGGGCTGCGCGGGGGTGTAATTTATTGATTTAAAGATTAACATTGAGTCAGGGAGAATTATTGGTCGTGGATAAATCAACATTATCTCCTTTGTAAATTGCTTCCTGCCTGTCAATCCGCTCGTGACTGATTAGATGGTGATTTTACGTTATGTTCATGCTATGCTTTAAACTGAAGTTGAACAACAGCAAGCAGCTGCTGCTGTGAAGAAGTACGCTGCGCGTTTTGGCCGCTTTGGTCGCTGTCCGGTTTCTCGGGCGTGCTTGCCACTTTTGCCTGTTTTGCCTTTTTTTGATGTGAACGCACAGTTTGTCTAAAAATATGTATCATAACATCACATAGTTAAAAAGAATGAATTGCAACAAGCCCAGAGGATCAGTCAGAGTTGCTGAACAGGTTATCTGATGCCTATACACATAGGCATGCTAACAATACCCATTGACTCCCAGTGTTTGAGCTAAGCTAATTAGCTGTGGGCGAGCTCTGTCCGTCTCTTACTTGTTATGACCCACGCAGTCAAAAGAATGCTGCTTATCTGCTTTTCATGGACTCGGGGGTGAGGGAAGGCACAAAAACAAACAAAAAATTGTTGTATCCCTTTAATACATGTGCACCAATAATTAAAAAAAAAATCCAACTTTCTAAGTAACATATTTACTCAGCAGTAGTCTACCCACAGAGCAGACATTTGGTGTTACATGGCAACAAATATGTGACATCAGAGCCAATGAAAACGCAGTGACATAAACCAGCTCACAGAGGTACGTTTCCATGATGATTGTTAGTGATAGACCAGCAAACACACCTGCTCCTGCCCTCACTTCACTTTCATGATGTAAGCTGGCCTTCTGTCCATCTTTCTTTGGTGATAATAAAGTGATACTGAATTCCACATGCAGTGACCACTGCTTTTCTGAACACAATGGAGCTGCTTTGTTTCTGTTTGTGCTTCACTCCCTGCTATGATACCACCTGTCACACCCTACTGCAGAGATTTATCTGCCAAATGGCCTAATTTGGACAGCACATGAACATTTTAGGACAGAATTTCTGATCTTTGCTGGATTTTTAAGAACTTTACCTCCCATCCATGGACCATCTTTTAAAATTGTTACTAATATCTGCATTAACAGCTCTGTTAAGGTCAATGTAAATCAAAATAATGTCTGACTGATACTATTTGTATAATTAAACTCCAGTTTATTAAAGCCATGCCCAAAAATGGCATCCTCACCTGAGAGTCTGAAATGGACACACGTTTAGACTCCACCGTCGGCCTGCGAGCGACACGAGGTGAGGTGTGTGTGTACCCTCCTCCAGAGCCGGACATGTAAGTGCCTTTCTCCTGCAGGGATAACTTCCTTCCGGTCATGTTAGGCCTAAGGGGATGAGTCCTCCTGCCCTGAACCCTGTCCCTCTGAGCCCCGCTGTTTTTCATCCCGTTCGCCGCCGCCAAGCCGTCTGGGTCTTTGGTGGTCATGGCCGCCAGTGTGTCTGTGAGACTGCTGGTCTGTGTGTCAGCGTCCGGGCCCAGCCTCTCACAGACGGGGTCACTGCTCATAGCCATGGCCTGTGTGGAGGTGGGAGGAGCAGGAGCAGGTGGCTGGGAGGGTACTGGATGGCGCCCAGCAGCATCAATGTGACCTCGGGCAGCCTTGGGCCAACGTGTTTAAGGTCTCACCAGAGCTGCAAACAAAAGGGAGAAGACAAAAACCTGTTGAAATGTGTGGGAGGACATTTTAAGAAATGATGATATAATCTTTGCACATGGTAAACGTTTAAAGAACTTGAAATTTACGGGGGCAGAGCTAGCATGGTGGCACAAGAGGGTCGCTGGCCCCCATTAAAACTGATTGGTTCCTCATGTGCGCCCCAACTGTCAATGGCCCTCACTGATTTCAATTACTGGGTAAAGTCTCTACCCAAAATTGTATCACTGAACAGAAAACAAGACCAAAACCAATAAATTACTGAGCATACTGTATTTAGGTTTATTTTGAAATAGATGCACAGGAAGTGGTTCTAATTACCACTGTATAACTTTTAAATTCAGGAACCCTTATATGTTTTGTGTAACTGCACAAACAGCAATGCCAAAAGCTAATGCCCCCCCAATTGAACCTATGAACCACTTGTGCCCACCCATTCAAAAAAAAGTATGGCTCCGCCCCTCAATCAATCAATCAATCAATCAATCAATCAATCAATCAATCAATCAATCTTTTGTTTTATAGTGCCAATTCTTAACAAGTGTTATCTCAAGATTTTTTGGAACTTCTTCATTTTTCCTGACTTTTAAAAGCACTTTCACAATGCAGGTCACATCACATCCGTCTGGAATACCCTAAGGCCTAAAACTGTACAAAATCATCCATATTTCCCATGAACTTGAGGAACTGAAACCTCAGTCTGGCTTTTTTCATGTCGCACTTCCACAGTGCCACAGGATCCAGCTCAGATCCAGCTTGCAGCCTGTCCCTCCAAGTGAGGTAAGTAGCCATTTTGGATTCACAAATTAAAAAATAAATAAATTTGACACTTAGATTTTTTTTTTTGTGCTTTATGGTACAGGTAAAAACAGGGCTTGAGAATACAATGTGAAACAAACGAAAAACACCAGTTAAAAACTTCATTAAATCTCCTGCACTCAGTAAAAACATGAAAAACATTCTCGGACAGACCACAAAAAGGACACTCATTTGAAACAGTGGGTTAATGATTGATAAAAACTTTGCTATGTTTGCTACATTTGTAACAATTGCTCCATGTAAAATCATCCACTTGAGGTCACCAGTGGAGGATATTTCAATGGCAACTCTCCACTGTGCCACTGTGGCGTATGTCCTGCCAGTCTGTTTGTCCATATGCATGATAGTCAGTCACTCAGGTTCTTCTTGTTTTTTTTTTTTTTGTTACAGCTCATGTACAGTATCTAATAGTCTGTGTTGTGGAGTTTCAACCTTCAGCCCACTGACAGTTGGGACCACTGAGCTCAGAGAGTCCAGGGCACAAGGTGAGGTCAGGGAAGGGGGGTCAAGCTGAACTCCTCCCGCACCATACAACCAAAAGAGGTGTTTGTCTTTGGTTGACAGCTTCTGTCTTCAGAGCTCTAGGCTTCTCTTAACCAGCCTGCCAGAGAGTATCTGTAGCATGGAGAGGACTGGTCCTGCAGCATCCACCAGATGTTTTTAAGGATACCATCTTAGAGCTACTAAGCACCCCCATCAGTCCTGGAAGAGAGCTGCAACACATATCCAGTCTGGCACCATGAATTAAAGGTTCTATCAACACCCAATAAAATGCTCTTGCTGTGCCTTATCTGAGGGACAACTCGAACTGAAACCTCACTTTCCATCACCTCTGTAGCCTCACCTGTCTCAACTGTCTCACCTGTCCACTGTCCTCACCTGCCTGGTAACTGATAAGCACAACCACTTTACCTGAAACACTTACCTGACTCCCTGCCATACGTATCTGAGTCACCTTACTTGTCTCACTCACGTGCCCTTTCCTCACCCCATCTTTCTTTCCTCCATTTACTCCACACACCTCTCTCACCTCACCCATCTCACACACCCTGATTAACTCACACTCTACACCTGTCTCACCCTCCCTCACTGAATACACTTCACTGTTCTTGGCCTCATCTGGCTCATCATTCTTCCCTGTGACACTCTCTTCCTCACCACACACCTCACGTCCTGCCTGTTTTTTGCTGCTGCCTCGCTTTGAGGCGACTGTAGAGGGACTGCTGACAGACTGCGGACAGCAGCCTCATGCAGCTCTGCAGCAGCACACTGCCCCATGGTGCCAGGCTTCCCGGCCAGGATGGACCAGGCGTTCAGGCTGCGCAGTAGAGTGCAGCTCCTCTGTGCCAGGTGAGGCTGCACCGGCTCGTTGAGGGCACGCCTTGATCAAACAGTCCTTTCTCAACACAACAAAAACATTTCATGTTAGAGGATGTGGCAAAAAGCATCTAATCAAAACCATCAATCCTCACATGAAAGCGGATGGTGAACTCCTACTGATTGTTCAAAATCATAAACAGTTGTCAAGCTTCAACAAAGGAGACTGACAACCAGACAGCACCTTTTTAATAGGAGAAACCACTTCCCCATGCCGTGACAAGCACAAGAAATCATTGCTAATGAACAGGGGAACATTTGAGAGCATGATTTTAGGAGTTGGTGGGAGCAACTGGACAAGCATTCCATTCACAGAAATGCCTGACTCTACCAGCAAACAAGCCTGATCCACATTGTTCACAAACACAACCACCCACCATTCATTTGGCAGCAGATTTAACTTATCCATGCCCGATCATGTCACCCAAAGATAGATCTTTAAAGCTGTGCTCCCTGTTGGCTGTTAGCTTGGAGAAGTTGCCGCTGCTCACCACAACACCTGGCCAGGTAAAAACACACAACTCCCCTCAAACATAAAACAACCCAACAAATAAAATACCACCAAGACAGATACATTGACTAACACAAAAAAGAGAGAAAAAGATAGAACAGCAGAACCTCAAACTTTCCTCACTTTTCCACTCTCCTTTCACAACTCCTCTCAGATGAGGAAGAAGAAAATGAAGAATGCTGTTGCCGAAAGACTAGAAGAAGAATAAACTATTTTGTTACCGACTAAGCTAAAGAAGAAGCAGAAGAAAAATTTTGTTGTGACTGGTTAAGTCAATGAAGAAGAAGAATGTCTGTTGTCAAGACGGAGAATCACACAGAGAAGTTGTTGTGTTCACTCAAGTTGTTGTGTCCTTACATTGAAGACTTATACATATGTACATATGTCCTAATTTCTGCTAACAGTAGCTCCTCTCTTCCACTATTGGTGGACAAACAATGAATTGATGCATTTTTGGTCTTTTTCCAGTCTGTGTCTGTTAAAATTCTGGGGATGTGCATGACCAGGAGAAAATCAGCCATACAGACCTTCACAACTTCTCTTAACATGTGGCATCATACTCACAGTACTGAGGTTTGCAAAATCCCAGCTGCACCAAGCGTAATACAGGTTTATGCCACAAACAACTCATGAAGTGAAAGAAACGGATGGACAGGACTGACTTTTTTTACTGTGGTTACTCAGAATGTACATATTATTTTTAACACTAATAATTGTGGACTTACTATTAGTCACTGAAATTGAATACTTAAATTACTTAAATTAAATACGCACACACATTTCCCACAATGCACATAGGATGAAGCATCATTATCCTAATGGAGAGTTGTCAAAGTGATGGGCTGAAGGGTCTGAAGGTGCTGAAGGTTAGGGGTCTTGTTCAAGGGAACTTTCTATAGAGAGCAATCATTGTTTCTATAATTGAAGTTGAACCTTCTTGTTCTCAAGAGGAGTCCCTACAGAGTGAACCTCTGCTGCCCAACGTAATAAATGTAATGTTCATGTTAAAGCTCAACATGACAGTCTGCTGCTTGAGGCAAAGCAGAAAGAACTTTGAAGCTGGGGCACCAGTGGACCAGTGGTTATGTCAACACACCCCATGCACAGAGGCTTGGAGGTTATCTTGGAGGGAGCTGTCAAGGTCCAAAGCAGTCTGTGACTCCTTCCATATCTAATCCTCCACTCTCATCTAACTCTGTTTACTCTTATTTTTCTATAATGGAGGCATAAAAACTCAAGTGTTAATCTTGTAAAAGGGACCTTGAAGGCATTGCAGAACCTTCAACAAACCAAACTCATAAATTTAAATTCAAAGAGTTTTCATAAACTCGCTCAACAAAATTCAGTCTGACCTGAACCAAAACACTCACTAAGTTATAGTTTCAGTAGTTTGCATGGCTTTTAAATATGCTTAAACCATTAGAGTCTGGGTATTTTGCTTCTGCTGTGTTTTTTGGGGTGTTCTCTGTTCCCCTCCCTTTTTTCTCTCAGAATGTTTGGGGAGGAAGGCGTGGCAGGCTGGTTGGCTCTAAGATTGCGATTGAAAAGTCAAGAAAACCCACCTTAAGTCCTTTCCTATCCTCTTTACCTTAAAGGGACAGTTCAGTATTTTTGAAGTGGGTTGTATGAGCTCCACATGGCCAATAAGTACATTAGATTCAGTAGAAAGTTCTCTCCTCTCCCTCAGTAAGCCACAGTCTGTAAAAGTCTGTTACGCATAACAGGGAAGTATTGTACCAAATACAAAGGGTATTTTTTACGCCTACAAGAACTCCCATCAAAAAATAATCATGCAGTTTAAGAGTATGCTCCCTAGAAATGTTTTTAATTGCATTAATTTTTTAGAAATATTAGATTTATCTGGACCTAACCAACTCACGTCACATATTCCTCCGTGCAGTGCTGCTGTGAACCGATAGATCACTCAGCCTTACTCTCAGCTGTTATCAACATAACAAGGTAGCAGCTTTGGTTGTAGCCTCATGTAACTTTTATCAAGTGTTGTAATTCTTTTGTTCGGACTCTTAGCGGTGCGAGGAAGAGACAGGATAGGGACATAAAAAAGAAGTGACTATGACAGCAACGATGAAGTTCCATTCACTTTGGAGCCAAGAGGATACCTGTATGAACCTTGGATGTCTGTATGATCTTGAGTGCTGCTGCTGCCAACTTCAGGATCTGTCAGTGAAAGATTGATTGCAGATTTTATGTGACAAATATTTTAGAGATTGGGTTTTTGTGTTACTTCCCTGGATGAAATCATAAATGTGCATCATGGAGCACTAATAGCTTTCACCGTATTCCTCTGCGTAAAAAGGGCGTGTGGCAACATCATGTGTAGCAAATACCTTCATCTCTCGTTACCTGTTACCTGACAGATTGTGTTGATTGAACTATTTCTTTTACCTCAATGGAAAACGTCAGGGTCAAGGAAAGGAGGGAGTGGGGGGAAAGGAAAATAGAACTGTGGTAAAAGGAATTTGACTGCATTTTCAATTAGTTTCATATTTATGCAACAATAAATGACCTAGGTAGGCCATAACTAACTACAATGTTCCAAAAATGAGAACTAAAAAAAAACAATTTTGTCATCTTCTTTATCTCACAGCATTGTTTTGTGTCGGCATGACCTACCTACTGTGAAGTTAGGTGAGAGCATCTATAAATGTTGACATATTTGACAGGCACTTACAACCTTACAATCTGCTAATACATGCAGAGTGCTTCAGAAGCACTAATCTCCCTGTTTCATTTGCATACATCATTGTGAACATTATGTAAATGTGTCGTTATATTTAAAGTAATATAAAATGCTAATTGGTCCTTCTTTTAGTGATTGTGTTTTAATAAATTTTATTGGAGGTCCCACTGATCTGTTCTATTACTGGCATGATTTACTTTATAAATGAAGATAGATGGAAATGTTATAATTAATATATAATACCAATATAGGAAACAAAGACCACAATTGTATGTTTAAGATTCATCAACATTGTAGGTGGTTATGGAAAAAAAGAAATGCTTAACATTTACAAGAATGATAAAAAAACAAAGTAAATGTTATATTTCTGAGAGCACTGAATTTGAAGTATATCTTTTTTCTCTGTACCTGCTGAAAACAGCAATGTACATACAAATGTCCTCATAGTCCCACATACTCATCATTTCTCCTTCATAAGTTCCTGTCCAGCATTGTCACACCTACACCCTGTTTTGTGCTTCCCCAGCTGCGTCTCTTCACCCCCAATTACTGTGTGTATTTAGCCCTTGTGTCTTCCCTTGTCTTGTTGCCAGATTGTTGTACTTTCATGTCTCTCTCTCTCTCTCGAGTTCATTTCATAGTCAAAAGCTGTTTCCGAAATGGCATACTAACGTACTACTCATACTTAGTGTGACGTCAAAAGGAGTATGTAGTGCGTTCACATTAGATAGTATGAAAAGATTGAGTGTGCGAATACCTGAATGTATACTATATTAAAAAATATATAAATTACCAAAATTTTAAGTATGCAAGGTGGACACACTAGTCACACTCAAACGCCCAATAATGCATTGCGAGCTCCATTATGCATTGCGATACATTCTTATTATACATCCATGATAGGAACGTATTAATCAAGCCCTGGATGGATGGATCGTTTTAGGTGTCTGCGGGCAGTCAACATTTTATTGTATTTGGGAAGTTACTGATTATAATATTATTGAAATCATAAATGTTAAATCCTCTTGAGACCAGCATTCAGCTAAAAATCAGCCACTAGCAAACTTCCTGTTTTCAAAATAAAAGCATCTTTTATTATCTCCTTTAAGTTCTTTAACGCTTTTGTAATTTGGGCTTTTGTTTTGGAGCCGACCGGAAGTTTCTTATAATGGCGCACATCAAGGAATGTCCAAAATGCCAAAATTAAATTTGTATCCGTGCGTTTTATGGCTCAAATGACCACATTTCGGTATTCTACATGGTGACTTTCTCGCCTAAAATGCTCTCTGAACTTTCAAATGTGACCAATAAATAGATATATTTGATAGTCTGGTATGCTTTCGATTTTTTGTCGTCAAAGGTTTGAAATGCATCATGGGAAACTTTGTAGCATACTACAGTGTGAACGGTTGGCATTCTAATCATACTTATAGAATGTAGTATAGAGTATACACGCATGAGTATGTAGTATGTAGTATGTTAGTCTTATTCATGACTCTTTTGGATTGAACCTTGTCTTTTGTCTCATGTCTTTTTGGATACCTCAGCCAGGGCACTCCTGTGATTAATCACTGAGACACACCTGTAATCAATCCCCCAGTAATCAACTCCTCCATGAAAGACCAGTAAAGACTCCACTGCTCTGCCGTATAATTCTATCCAGTCAGTGGTTCTTTTCAGCTCATTTGTCCAGTGATTAATGAACTTAGAGTGTTTTTTTTTTTTTGCATTCAAGTGTGAGATAGTTTTAAAGCAACTGCCTTCCTTCCAAAGCATCTAATATATTCTCTATTTGGATTTTTTTTTCTCTCATGTGTGGTCCCTGAGGGCCCAAGGCAGTGTTGGTGTGACTGAAGTCAAAAATTTGATGACAGCATTACATGTACCTTGGGTAAGAGATGGGTTACTAAGAGATTTCTCCTTTGGAAGATAAATTTAATAAAATATAATCACAAATTGAGTTTTGTGAAAAAAGGGGATTTTATTTTTAGGACATATCACCCATCCCTAACTGCTATTTTAGTACGTGGTTTTGAAAATGGTCCTTTCTACAGTCTTTCATCAAAACCCCCAAAACACCAGATAATATGCAAATATAGGGTTTAATATAAATGTTAAATGGCCATTATCCATGCAAAAAGGTAATTATTTGTGAATTGAAACCTTTATATTTAGTTACTGATCTTTAAAGG
>JAZDUH010000130.1:32390000-32415000 GCA_036419115.1 Scarus forsteni | reverse complement strand
AAGTCTCAAGTTAGTCTCAAGTCTTAAAACCAAGTCTTGAGTCAAGTCTCATGTAAAGATGAGCAAGTTCAAGTCGAGTCTCAAGTAAAGAGAAGACAAATCAAGTCTGAAGTCATAGGCTTAAAATTTTCAAGTCATCAGCACCGTTGACCAAATAAAAAAAACAATAAAAACCAAGACAGCTTTGTCACTTTATAAAAGACAAAGAGGACAGTCAGGGCAGGACATGAAAACAGGATATGTCATGGGAAAACAGGACACTTGGTCACTCTGGGCCATAACTTCAAATTATTTTCAGCCAACGTCAGGCTCAGGTTTTAGCCACGACGAGTTTACGAGAGATACTGTTGTTGCATATAATGGATGCTAAGCTAAAGTTACCCTAAAGGATCTCACAACAGGTACCAGACCAACTTATCTTTCTTTGTGCAGCTTCAGGTGCCGAACAAATTTCGACGTCATCGTCTCTCCGTCTGTTATTCTCAGCAATTCGTTTTTTGTTTTTCACATCATAGTTTGTGAATATAAATGAAATTATCCTCGGTAGCATGGTTCTGCATCTCTGGGTTGTTCCCGCACTCCTGCAGTCTTACGCTCAAGGAAATAACTGTGTAATCCACACCCTCTTTGTGTATTCTTCTAAACCCTGATTGGATGTTAATAGATGCATTCAATGGGGCAGATCCTGTGGGAAAAATATTGTCTTGCTGGAAATGACCAAAAATCAGTCACTTAGTTGAATACTTTGAATGGAGCACATTTAATTCAACAGTCTTACTGAAAATTTCAAGTATTTTCAAGTCATCAGACTAAAGTCAGAGTCAAGTCCCGAGTCACTGATGTCAAAGTCCAAGTCAAGTTGCAAGTCTTTGATGATATTGTCAAGTCGAGTCCAAAGTCATCAAAATTGTGACTTGAGTCTGACTCGAGTCTGAGTCACATGACTCGAGTCCACACCTCTGCTATCTTCAGCTGTGAAGATGCTGACACTTGCAGTTCAACACAACCATTACTTAGACAAATTACCAAAATGCTGAGATATGGCACATTCAAATGTTACAGATGCAGCCACTAAAACACTTTCCAACTTTTCATGGATGGTTCGTGATGGGACCTGTCCACCCTGACAGACGTTGTCTACTGCCCTTCTTTAAAGTGATAAAACAACATTTTGTGTGTGTGTGTGTCTTTCCTCACTCCTGAGTTCATGACAAGCAGATAGATCCATCCTGTGCCTTTAACCAGGGTGAGAAACATTTACTTTGTAGCTCCTGCTGAGGCTTGAACATACATTTACTCTGCTGGGTCTTGGTGCAGACTAACACCTGACACTCTGCCGGGGGAGATTTATATGTGTATGCTGATGGGAAGCCAGAAGGACTGTGAATTAGACTGTTACTGTTCTCGCTGCAGTGTCTGGATTTATCTTCACTTTTTACAGCTTTAATAACACAAAATTCAAATATTGTTAAAGGATAAATGTCAGGAGAAAATGTGTCTAATTAAAGGGCACTCTTATCAAATTAACTCAGTTTATGGGATCTACTTTAAGAAGCGGATTAGTCTCAGTCTGACCTATATGAATGATTTTAATCAGAGCATAAATGTCACTGGTGAGACACATTAAATCGCTTGTCTCAATTTATGGCGTTAATGCAGACTTAAATGTGGGATAACAAGGATCTAATGCTCTGTATATGGAGTCATGGCTGTTTGTGCAATCAAGTTCTAATTAAACCTAGTTCACTGAGGATCTTTCAAGCAGTGAGCACCATGTTTATCTTCATTAAAGTCAAAATGGTTTAACTGCAGGGACTTTACAGGCTACACCCACCACCTCCACCAAAGCCTGTGGAGACCCAAAGCTCTCTCGAGGTACAATATTTGGACTAAGAAACAGGATGTTAGGTATATGAGACCTTTTATTATTTATGTTACTTTAAATGACTTATATACAGTATTATGTTTTATCTTTTACTTCATCTCCATTTTTTTTGTTGTTTTGAACTCTTGATATTGTTTCCACAGTTCCTTGCTCATATTACTTGATTGACTGAGTTTAATTTTTTACATTAATTAATAAAAAAAATGTCTTAACTGCTCTTGAAGCTGTGGAACTGATTGCCAAAGCATTTTAAAAAAGATAAATAAATGAATAAAATACATGCATTATAAACGAAGAATAAAATTAATATATAAACAAATAAAACAAAAATGACAAGGTTTTAATTAAATATGCCATTTGTAAAAAGTACAGGTACAACAACTATAAAATGGAAAAAAAAAAGTTTTCATTTGCATTTTTATTTGAGTGTGTTTCTGTGGTTGTGTCCCACTGATTGCCCTGAAGTCCTGACACATCTTGGTAAAATTGGCGGCAAAAGACACAGTGTTTCTTTTCTCACAGTAAATATGAGATTTCAAGAGTTTGACTTGCATGTTCAGATTCTGTTTGTAGATTATTTTGTGGTAGTATTGCTGTCTCACAGTCTGACACTTGGGTGTCACAGCTGGGGGCAGAACTGTTCTTCCTCCAGGATCCAGCTCTTTTTGTGACAACCCCCCTCTACAGCTAAACTGTTAAAACTATTGTCTTTAAATGTTGTTCTTTAAATGTAATAGCTTAAGTAACTCTTTAATCCAATCCAATTAATGGCAGCTATCATCTATTTCCACCAGCAAGTGTTTAGTCACTGGAGCTTTTTAACTATGTATCAAAAACCACATGCTTACACTGAAATGCATTCATGATTGAGTTCAGAGCTTTGAAAAATGATCAGCTACCGTTTGCTAACTGCAATATGAAATGATCCATACAGGTTTTCCCATTTGGGGTCCAAAAACTCTTTATTTACATTTCCATGGTTGAACTAGAGATGATTTGCTTTTTACTGTTTTGTGCTGCAGAAGTTTAAAAGCAAAAATAAGTCCAATGTCACATTTCGACTGTCAGTCCTGTGTCCTGGGATCACTCCCCACTTTTCCCACCACCATGAATCTAATGCAGGTGTGACTGGATGTCCTTTTTAGGGATGTCCCAATCCGATATTGATATCGGATATCGGTCAAAAAAACAAATATCGGATTATATCGGCCTGCATCCTAAATCTCCAATATCAGCACTCCGATACAAGCAGTCCATTCTAATATATCTATTTTTTATTTTATTCAGTTGTAGAATATGCTTATGTTTAAGTTCAACACAGTGGTTATTTTGCAATTGGTGAAATACGTTTTTGTTTGATTTATTGAGGTCACTTTTCAGGGTCTTCTAATATTTTTTATTTATTTATGTTGTTTTAATTGTAGGATATTCTTATGTTTAAGGTTAAATTTTATTTAACCTATTGGTTAATAACAAATGGGTCAGTTTTTCTCATACCTACTACTGCTGTCTACTGTTCTCTGTTTGAGTAATCTGACCTGATCAAGCCTTTTCTTACAGTCCATACTACAAAATAGGTAATAAAAGTCTGTATGATTCCTGCTGATATCGTATCGGATTGATATCGGTATCGGCCAATACTCAAGGCTACAATATCGGTATCGTATCGGAGCTGAAATAGTTGTATCGGGACACCCCTAGTCCTTTTTAACTCATCTAACCTTTCCACACAATCAAAGCAGCTGTAATTAAATACACATTCCTAACTAACAGATAAACACAACTTATTTGATTGTCTATGCAGTAAGAAGGTAGAGACGGGCAGATCTCATCCACCGCGAACTAGCTTAGCTCACAGACTGGGAGTCAGTGGGTAGCACATTTTGATCAAGGTAGTGGGGAGGAGGCGGAATGGTATGGAGCAGGGAGACACGGGATTTGATGGACTCACGGACCAATCCAACCGCCGTTCCCCGCGGTTCTGATTGGTCAACTATTATGCCGCTTTGCAGCAGATGTAATGAATGGATTTTTTTCATTCTTTTTGGTCTTTATATTGCGTAGATCGGACCATAGGACCATAACGGCCTCATAAACGGTTTTATTAAGATGTACCAAGCTTCCAAATCATAGACCATAGCTTTAAGTTCTTAATGTGAATATATATTTTTGTCATTTTGAACTTGTTGTTGTGAGGCTTTCAATCCCATACAAGCTCAGATGTGTCGTCTTATCCCCAACATGAAAGAGATTTATTTTCCTTCCAGCTGCTGTCCTCGCTCTCTCTCTCTTTCTTTCTCTCTCTCTCTCTATCTCTCAGACTCTCTCTCTCTCTTTCTTTCTTTCTCTCTCTATCTCTCTGAGCCCACAGGTTGATCAGGCTTTCTCTCCTGTCGTCTTCCCCTGTCACTTCTCATCTCCCTCACACTGAGGATATAGGTCACACCGACTGACTCCCGGGGAAACCAAACGCAGGAGAGGGCAGGGCGGAAGACCCAGCAGGAACATCCACTGGCTGATCCTGATGGATGATGGAGCCAGCCTCCGGAACAGCTTGGCTTTGCATGCAAACATGCACACGCCCACTCAAACACACACATGTGGTTGATTTTGTTTTTTTTGTAAGGGGGATTAAGGTCGGCATTTTGTCTCATATTTACACGACTATGCACACCAGAGTAAGCGCTTCCACATCCTTCCTTTGCTGGATAAATACTGTGAGCAGGGATTATGCTGAGTCATCTTTACCTCACTGTGTTTCCTTTAAAGGAGTGAAAATATGGACAATCACTGAGGACGTTAATGATCTATCATCAGAGGAAATCAAATGGAATCTGTAAAGCTGCTGACAAATGTATTAAAGTTAAAGATGACAACCTCGTACAGACACTGCAGTTGCCACATCAGTGCATGGTTTTGCAGAGGGGACTGCAGCACCCAGAGCAGTTGTGTGATCCTCTCACTGTAAACAACACAACATCCCCTGATTGCTTTCTGAGACTTAATATGAACTGACTGAAAGAAAATCTACCGCTCCAAGCTTTATTTCACTCTACTTTCCAAGACTATTCATCAAAGAAACACTAAATAAGTCAAATACTCAGCCACGGGTTGCACCAGCTCTGCACAAGTTTAAAAGTAGCCTTGCTCAAACAATTCATCCTGACTTCAGTTCACATTAGGGATGCCCCAATCACACTTTCTTGGCCAATACAATCAAAAGTCACCTGTTCGTGAAATTAGCCAATACTAATATCAATCAAGTTTCATGTTTTTTTGACAAACTGGTCCAATGTTTTAACCTTACCCAGCTTTTGGATCTCCCTGATTTACTGTCTGTAATCGGACATCCATCATGCCAAGCTCCAGTCTACAATGACTGTGATTGGCCCCAACTGGTCGGGCCAAATTAGAGTCCTTTAAAAGTGGAAAAAGGAACCTGCTATGAGCGAGACAACAACAGGAAGTGACTTTACATACAGAGATTAGTATAGATGCTAACAGCTTCAGCCGCAGTTTTATCAAATCTGGACTACATTTCTTTATTAAATGAAAAAAAACAACAATACTACAAACTTTTCACAGGGAAAAGTTTATCGTTCAACCCAACAGGCATCAAGAGCTAGCTAGAACGTACTCTGAGAGTACAGACCTCCGCCAAGCAGTTTACATCCACCCATAAATTGTGATTTCCACCCAATATTATGTTTCTATATTTATATTTACGCACATTGCAGAATGAAAAATATCAACTGCAAAAGGTGTGATTATTGTTTATATAAATATCATCCAGTTGAGTGACCCCGTGGATCCTGTAACGTATTGACTGAACCAATTAGTTGCTGATTGTACATATGCTGTTTTTGTGCGCACCACAGCACTTCAAGTGGGCAATGTTGCCAGCCTGTCGGTCGGCACAAAGCCATGGCACTTCAGTGTGCGACAAGTTTGCTCTGTGTGGACTTAAGGGGTTGAATTTTATTCTTACACACACACACACTCAGACTTCAGCTTTGACAGACTTTTTTCCATCTTGACATTATCAGAAACCTTCTTTCTAATAAGTAAACGTCATATCTGGAGGGACTGCGAGTGAGCAGAGCTGTTGCACATGTTTCTATAATGTTCATCATGTTCTTAGCTTGACCAAATCAGAATTTTACCAAACACATAATTACATCAAAATGTTGCTGACTGGACCTCATGCATGACTAAATGTACTTGTTTTGGATGAATGTGTTGCTAGTTTGGTTTTTGTGTTATTGGTCTCAGCGTGAATTTCATTGAAGACTCAGACACTAGATTAATTTGTTGGACAAAATGGACTGACACAGGAATGAGAATACACTGGAAAGAAAGTGCTGATTAAATCTATTACAGTGCCCTGCATGTTTCCTGAAGGCAACACAATTTGAATATGCTTTGAAATGCTGTCACTCACAATCCAACATCCTCCTCACTGAAACTGAACAAAATAAGATCTGTAAATGATTTTTTTTTTTTAATAATACATCACTTTTAATGATTTTTTAACCGCCTGGATTTAGCATCATACCAGAGCACCAAGAGCAGAAGAGGAAAAGAACCAGAGTAAAGATGAGGTTAATCCACAGGTGATTGGTGGTGGGTATCAGTGTTTATAAGCTTTAATTTTGATCACTCAATCACATCAGGATACTGATCGGTACCAATAATGTTGGGGCACCTTTAGTTTACACTGTGATGTTTTTCCTTAGCTGATATAGTTTCAGTATACTCTTGGGTGACATCTTAAATAATACACATAACAAGCACAATTAAAGGACTCAGTAAAATAGAGTTGCCATGTCTGTCAATACTACCAAATAACTGGATGAAGAACATGATTTTTTACAAATTGTTATGTGTAAACATTGTATTTTCCTTGATAAATTAGATCAGTAAAGGGAATGGGCTGACATTTTCTTGTTTTTGTGTCTTGATTCACTCCCGAGTCAATGACAAGCAAACAGACACCATTCTTTAGACTGTGTGTGCAGTTACAAGAAAGAAACGGGCAGAGCTTGTCCACTGCAAATTACCAAAGCTCAAACACTGGGAGTCAATGGTTGGTGTTAGCCAGATAAACTCTTCAGCAACTCTCAACAGTCCAGTGTGCCTGCCAGGACTCTTTTTTAATGGATTATTATGTACAAAACCCAAAACCAGTGAAGTTGGCACGTTGTGTAAATCTTAAATAAAAACAGAATACAATGATTTTTAAATCCTTTTCAACTTATATTCAATTGAATACACAGCAAAGACAAGATATTTAATGTTCGAACCGAGAAACTTTATTTTCTTTCGCAAATAATCATCAACTTAGAATTTAATGGCAGCAACAAATTGCAAAAAAGTTGGCACAGGGGCATTTTTACCACTGTGTTACATCGCCTTTCCTTTTAACAACACTCAGTAAACCTTTGGGAACTGAGGAGACCAATTTTTGAAGCTTTTCAGGTGGAATTCTTTCCCATTCTTGCTTGATGTACAGCTTAAGTTGTTCAACAGTCCGGGGTCTCCATTGTTGTATTTTACGCTTCATAATGTGCCACACATTTTCAATGGGGGACAGGTCTGGACTACAGGCAGGCCAGTCTAGTACCTGCACTCTTTTACTACGAAGCCAGAAGCCAGAAACTTACTGAAGTTTGGCCCCCTTCAGTCTATTGCTTCATCTGCTTTACTGACAGTGTTTGAATCAAGTAGATTTTGTCACACTTCAAGTGACAAAAATTATTTCTTTTAAGCATGTTTGCAACTGCAAGTGACTGATAAGGCCCCAAGACCACAGAGAAGTGCAGAGGAAAGTACTACCAGGGATCAGAGGGAGTGCTTTTCTTAAAATTCATATTGCTGCACACTTAAACGGGTGCCATACCTTTCATTCTGAGTACCTGCTCACAGAAATATGTTGGCCAAAGCACTGTCAGAACAGCCGATGAATATAATGGACTCATTAGTTTGAAATAGTCTTGGTTCAGGCCATTTATCTGATTTGCTTTTATAAAATAAGCCTGTGAGAGCCCTCTCATTGTGGTTTTTCCAGTGTGCTAAAAGTCTGAACAAAGTCTCCAGTGAGATAGCTTTTAGCTACAATTTAAAAGCACACTCGAAACCTACTTTTTTAATCTTCCTTTTGAAGAGCTTCTTCCCCATTTTTACATGTACCATATATTTAAGCTTTGTGTGTTTTATCATTCTACCAAATAATCTTTCATTATTGATCTCAATCTATTTAATTTATTTTATTTTGAACTATATCATTACTTATATTCTGTTTTAAATTGTTTACTTTTCAATCAATCAATCTTTATTTGTATAGCGCCAATTCATATCAAGTGTTATCTCAAGACACTTTACAATAGAGCATAAAGCTCTTCACTGTATGGACACACATCAGTGGCGGCTGCTGGTCAGTCAAGGAGGGGAAGCTCATTTTTTTTCTGGCCTACATCATTAATTGGTTTATTTATGTTAATAATCTGTGACCCTGTTGTACCAACTAGGTGTCTTTTACAGGGCTTTTATTCCCCAAAACCCACTTTTGACCAGACAACACATTTTATTTGTGACAGCACAATGAACCAGCTCACCTTGTCAGGAATGCTGAAAAGACCTGTTTCTTTTCCCCACCTTTTGCACTAAATCAATCTTAGGAGTTGATCTGCCCTGCTGTTTGACTCTAAACTTCTCTTCGTACGGAAGACTATCAAATGGCTTCGCCAAAATCTGGTTGACAACATTCATACTATCTGCCATTATGTGCAGCTTGCTAGCAGCTAGAGCTGCTACGTGAGACCACTGTTTGACAGGCTGTGAGTGTGACAGGGGGAGAAGCTCCGCAGCTCCTCGTTTGTGAAAAGAAAAGTGTCAGGAGAGAATCTTAAAACACAACTCTAGTCATTTAAGAAAGGTAAAGTCGCTTGTGATCAATAAAGCCTCCGGATCAGTCCAGAACAACTGAATGTAAAACTTAGAAGATGCTGCGTGGAGGGTGATACTTCAAGATCGCTGACTGGCGATTTCACTGTCAATCAAAAAGGGATTCGGCCTCAGACAGATCATCCAATCATCATGCAGAAGCTGAGTGTCCAGGCCAGCCCACTGCCTCATAGACCCCCAGAGACGCTGAGTGTCCGATGGGCGGGACAAAGCCCAGCGTTTATCCAATGACCGTCCAGTTTCCACAGTGGAACAACCCACTCTACTCTGCCCTGTTGAAGCCAAAAGACGCTCAGCGTCCGACTGTGTTAAAGCGCTGAGACGCTGCAGGGATGAATGAGAAGAAAGTCGCGCCGGTTACCTGTGATAAGAAGCTAATTCTGAACAAAAGATGAAGGTTTTCCAGCGCATATTTAGTCAATGAAATGTACACACAGCAGTACATATCACCACTTTTTTTGGGGACATTTTACGAGAAGCTGAGCTTCCCTTGCAGTCTTAGAGCAATCGCCACTGATACACATATATGCATAGATACATAAAATACACATATACATATATATACAAATATATACATCCATCACCCAACATGAATCCTTACTGCCAATCATGAATCCCTCCATCATGGCGGCAAGAAAAAACCTTCTGTTAAGCAGCAGGAAATCTTGAATGTGGATCCCAGTCTCATGATGAACAGCAAATCCACACAATGCTGTGTTGGGTGTGAGGGCGAAGGAAGGGAGGTAAGAGGAGACAAGTGGACTAAAATAAAAACTAAAGCTAGTGACAGATCCATGAACCATCGACCTGTCGTCTGATTTATTAGAGGTTAGCCTCTTGAGATGGTACATCTCATTTTCAGGAAGGTCCTAATGTCTGAATGGTTGTGGTGATAATTTTATAGAAGTGTAAGCAATGATATTCTTGCTGAAAATAAGAATTTATGGTAGTGACGAACTCATGGGTGCCCAGACCACAAGTGCATCCCCACCATATTTGTCTCTGTTAAGTATAAATGTATTAAAGGCCTCTTGAGATGGTACATCCCATTTTCAAGAGGGACCTCATGACTATGTGGTAGGGCTGGACAATTATGGCAAAAATAAGAATCCCGATTATTTCAAGTGATATTGAAATCACAATTAATATACACGATTATTCATTTATTTAAAAACTTCAGTACTGATTTAAGTACAACTTTAAAGAACCTGCGAGTGGCACATACAGTATTATTGATCCACATTAGTCACACACACTCTGTGGCTGCATGGGAACACAGAAGCACTATGAAGCCCATGAACTTACATACACGGCACTCCACACTGTGTGGCATATTAATTGTTTTTCTTCTATTATAATGTTTTTATGATTGTCAGATGGCAAAATTGAAATCACGATCAAAATCTGATTAATTGTCCAGCCCTACTATGTGGTGATAAAAATAGATACTATAGATGTATCAACCATGGATAGAGAGATAAAATTCTATCTTCCATGTTTTCTCATTTTAAATTCAAGATGGCATTTCCACAGTTCCTTTTTCACACTCTGACAGAGCACAGTTAAAGCAAGGTCTTAGATTTTTTCAATTTATTTTATTTATTTGAAACAGTCCTTCACAGTCAGCTGTACCTCGCAGAGGTGGTGCAGCTCAGTGGGAAAGCTGTTATACCCACAGCAAACACATGCCGGGCTCTGTCCCACAGAAAACCTCAAAACACACTGATGATAAACAGTTAAAACTGACAGCAGAGGAAGTTTTCTGTCAACAAAACTACTTACGCAATCTCCTTAGCCTTAAACACACTCAGACTAAAACTATAATTGCGACACTTTTCCTTAGAAAACACTTCACCTGTCACAGACTAATCCCTGGAACTCTTTAATTCAATTCACCGGATTAACAGGTAGCTGTGTGAGACGAAACTAGCTCTTTCCATAAACCTGTTAAACTCATTCTTTCAGTGCCGATCAATGGGACGTGATGAGAAAACTGGCAGTTCTGCTCCTCAGGATAGACACAAAATACCAGGTCCATAAGCAGCGATCAATCTGACTAGACAGAAATACTCCCAGGGACGATCCAGACCAAATCCAGGGCCACCCTCTCTGAGGACCGCTGCCTCAGGCAATTATAAGCCCAGGATTACACAGGATATAGGAGTGCAAAGTGGCAAGTTGGATGAGCCAATTATTTCTCCTCCACTCACTCAAACAAAGAGTCTGCAGCAGCTTCCAGCACTGCTGACCTGCCTGGAATCCAAAAAATGTCGTCTGTAATGAGGAAAGACTGCCTACCCTGCATCGAGTACACACATAAAAACCCAGCTGCACATTTGGGTCACAGAGGACTCTTCAAAACGTTTCAGGTGGGGCAGGCTTCATGCCAGCTCCACCCTGTCCTTGTGACTTTGTCCAATCTATTTTTAGATAGGGTTTGTCACACTGGGTGAGTCTGGAAGGTGAAGCAAGAGCAGGTGAAAAAGTTAACAAATAAAAGAAACAGGAATAATCTTCTAACAACTCTGAAATAATCCCATTTAAAGGTTTCAATGCTGCCATGCTGGAAATCTGTGATGATGTGAGCCCACAGAGGATTATCTGCTGCTGCTGAAATGAGAAGCCATCCATCTTTGCCGTCGGGAGTGCTACTCACTGCCCTCTAAATCCCCCAGAGAGCCAGAATATCCCAGCAATCTCTGTCCCCGCTCATCGCTGTTACAAACCTGTGGTAAAGTGGTGGGCAGCCTGCCAGCACAGTCCTGATGCAGCAAGGCCAGATACAGCTGCAGCTTATACTCGTCTCGCTGTCTGGCTCACATGAAGCCAGAGGACAAGGCTGGAATTTAACTTTTTATTACAGACACAAAAGCAACCATGACAATACTGTGTAACATTTTAAACATGAGCAGATGTACCTGAGATTTAAGACAGGGATCCACAGTACATGAGCAGCTTTGCAGGTTGAAGCTGGAACTGCAGTCTGCCTGTTTTTGTTTGTTACCTCCAGTGGGGAGGCTATGTTTCTGCAGTATGGAAAGTTGTTTGGACATAAAATTTATATTGGTGATATCAACTGTAGTTCAGCTCTACCAGAACTCAAATTTGAAGTACATGTACTCAATTTTGGTTAACTAGTGTGTAGACCTTACCAGTATCAAAAAATAATCTACCAGTAGAAAAATAATACTAGTAAAGCTTTGAGGTTTTACTAGTCACATTTTTTTAAGTCTACTAGTGTTAGTAGTAAGACAAAATTATCTACAAGAGGACCATTTTGTTGTGCTAGTAAGGTCTACTTGCACACTATTGTGCTAAAAACCTTTACTATTATTACAACATTTTTGTTTACTAGTAGACTAGTAGCTGAAAAAAATCACTTGTAGAACTAGTAGATCATATGCTATTAAAGTAGGAGGGAATATAACCAGATCCAGCAATCTGATTAGATGTAATATTTTCGAAAGCCAACGAGAAGCCTACATTTGCTATTTCCCGCCCTTTCATTAGCATTAAAAGGCTAACTAGTAGTTAGTACTCGTGAACATTTTCAATCTACTAGTAGTTCTGGTGACACCCTCTTGCTCCATTAGCAGTACAAGTGACACTTGGGGCCCTAATTTCGTGGCACAGCGCAGGGTGCACAACCCTGGCACACCCCGCGCAGTGTTAATTGGCAGTGCACACTGCCGTGCACTGCCAATTTCACAATTTGGTGGACCATCTGCACAGAGATGGGTGTGACAGCGCACTATGGGAGGTGACGGCGCACCAGGGGGAGGTGCCAACAGATTCATGTTGGCGCAGTGACAATGTCGTGCCAAAAAACTCTGTGGAGGGTGCGTTGAAACCTCGCCAGCTCCAACCTGGTCTATTCTCGGCGCAGGCCGATCCATATTATTTGTATCCATATTAACTGTCACGTCACATCTGATGTCGGATTAAAGCCGTTTGTCATAATGGAAACTTAACCTGACGGCAGCTGGAAGTTTGATGCACATCTTACAAGTCAACAATAAACAGCCTTGACATCTGATACTGAGTAAATATCTGGCTGGTCTCTGGCCTGGTCTACGAAATTAGAGCCCTTGTTGTTCACTATTAAAGTCTATTCTCTCACAAAAACAAAAGTGAGTATGTTTTCCAGATTTGAGTACTAGTAGAGCATAAGCACTGTTGATATCACCAATATCAATTTTATGTCCAAATGTCTTTCCATATTGCAGTTATTGTTAGTTTATTTGTTTGATTGTGAACAAGAGAACTCAAGAAATAAAATCTAACTTTAAAGATATTTTCAGGGAATGTCAGTCACAGCACAAGAAGGAAGCGATACAATAGTGGTGATCCGAATATGGATGCAGATACAGGACCTTTTGAAGGATTTGTTAGCGCTGCAAGATTGCAGTTTTCAAAATTGTCAAAATTTTAAAAATAATTCAAAAAGTTCACACCAGATCTGGGTAACATTTTTGGGGAATGTTGGCACAAGGAAAAAGTGATACAACTTTTTTTATCAGGAAGGTCCATCTTGCAATTCTGCAATCCACAATGATTGGGAGACAAAGCAGGAAGGGGTTGGAGCTACAAGTAAGATGACAGCAGGAAGTGACTGCTCACACAGCGAATAGCATAGATGCTAACAGCTTCAGCGGTAGTTTTATCATGTCTTGACTGCATCTTTTTCATAAACAAAAAATAGATTACAAAATGGCAAACTTTTCCATAGGAACAACATTTTTGCACCACTACCAACATATATTGCCGGGAGTTTGTTCCACGCAGTGGCTCATGCTCTGTCTTTTATACTGCCACAGGAGTCCCCAACTACCACATTATCTGACTAGCCCATACTAAACCTGATTGATAGAACGATCAACCAATCACTTGTCGGACATGTTATGGAAGTTTCTGCCCATTCCCAAACATGAAATATATTGAGCGGTTGCTCTGGCGTGTCAGGTTACAAACTGGATGCAAATCCATGAATTTTTGAAGCAATTTCTTAACAATGAAAGACAAGGCAGTTTTCCACAGTGTTGCTAATAACTCTAGATGTTTTCTACAGATTTAAATGGCATTTACAGGAAATGCTACTCATGGTACTAGGCAGAAGTGATGGCATTTTGGTGGTGCCTCAATTCCAAATTAGAATCCAGGAATCTTTTAAAGGATTTTTTAACAGTGTGATATAGGACAGCTTTACACATTTTTTGGGATAATTCAAAAAGTTATCAACAGACTTTGGTTACATTTTTCAGGGAGTGTTGCTGGTGATTATCCAAATTCAAAAGCAGATCCAGAAACTTTGACGAACTGTCCTCCATAGTTAGTAATTGAATGATTGCCTGTTGTTCATTACAGATTGCATAAGTGATTGTAAATGTTAAACTTAATAAGTGTTTGATACATTTCATGAATCTACTGAGTGCATGTCCCACTCACCTGTCGTTGGCACCTCTTGATTACGCACCATCACCAGAAACACACTGTCTACCACAACTACATGCCCGTGTGTCTACATTCATTTAGTGAATCTTAAAGGTGTTTTGGACATTTACAAAGAGCTCTTCTTCTGCTCTCCCTTTCTGATGAGGAAAATGTTTGGTTTGCTTAGAAACTTCCACTTGGTCACTAAAATAACTAAGCTACCAAAAAGCTATTTAAATTTGAAATTAAGAAAGCCCTATTCCAACTCCTATTCATCAGACTTGCCAACTTGTCTGCACCACCAGCAATATTAACCCTGCTTCATTCAAAGGTGTTAATGTGCAATTAAGTTTTAGGGCACACAGATGAAAGCCCTACGCCCAAAGACTCCTGAGGCAAAGGAGGCCAACCTCTTCTGCTGCTTTAATAACTGCTGTGACTGCTGGCTGTTCCCTAGGGGGGCGGCCTGCATCTCCATAGCTACCGAACCAACTCCAATTTCCGTTTCAATCAGAACTTGAACCAGCCCAAGCCCTTACACACTGAGCAGCAACTGTTCCCTCTCCTCAGTTTAACATTGGTCTGCACTCATGCTGCTTTAGCAACGAATAGGGCCTCACAGTAAAGTATGTTTATCTTAACAAACACAGTTGGGATTCCGTGGTGCAGTCTGACAGTGCTTTTGGTCAGCAATCAGAAAGGTTCAAGCCCAGCTCTGACTGTCACATGGGGATGTGTCCTTGGGCAAGACACTTTTAATCCTAAGTTGTTTCCACTGCTGCGTCAGGTAGCTGGTGTGTAAATGGGTATAAAAGGGCATGAAGGTGTTAAGGCCCATCTATACTCTCTTGACGTATGAAAATGTTTAGGTCCTTTTCAAACAGCATTACCATCACTGGTCACATACTTACATATGTTCTTTCCGTTGGCATTGCTGTTAACCAATACATCCACCAAGGGGGGACTTAAACAAATCTGTCCCGCATTGACCTCCACTTTTCCTTGGCCACTGACCAACTGATATTTTACTGCTCTCCATCTCCTCCCAGCTGTTTTTTGAATAGGTTAATCCTGCTGTCCAGGTGATGTAACATTATACGGATGTTTGTAATTCCTAACTAACTCGCATAATTCAACTTTAAAAGGTCCACCATTATTATTTCTTCTTCGTGTCACACTAGAGCTATGTATTGGGTAGTAACAGCAACTCTGCCCCTATGATTTTCAGTAGTATTGCTGTTTAGTCCGTATCCCTAAACTAAAGAAACATGTAGAAATACAGACAAAATGAACGTGGAGCAAGGACAGAAGGCACAGTCTATGCTCAGTTTGGGCATAGATGGGCCTTTAGCTGATACTGATGGACAACTGTCAGAAATTCCAACCATCAGTGAGTGGATGTGAATGTGAGAACCAATGGGTGTGAATGGGCACTTGTGACCTGAGGTGTAAATCTTTTGAGTAGCCAGAGAGACTAGAAAAGCTCTACATGAACTCAAGTCTATCTACCATTTACAGTATACAAGATTCATACTTTAGAGTATGTATGACTGACTTTGTCACATTTTTCAGTCATTTTGATTTACGGCCAAGTATGCCAAAGCTGATGCCTATCAATGATACTGTGCCTAAGTCCACCACCTTCAGACTTGCAAGGGCCTGAGGACTGAGCTGTGCTTCAGCGTGACACAAATCCAATAGACATCAACACAAATACAAAAACAAGCTGAAGGTTTGTTGGGATAAAATATGCCTGGGCATATGATTGGTGTTTTAAGCCCCCATGATTTACAGCAAACATAAAGAGTAGCCCCTGGTCATCCAAGGGAACAGCTGATACTTATGTATTTCACCTCATTGTGTACGTTTGGTGCATTTTTGGTCTAATGTTTGTACTTTACTCTTCCTTTGCCTCTGGTGTTTTCATGGTCTAATGATGCAGTCTTTTTTCCTTCCTGTGTATATGGTCCAGTGAGTGCAAACAAACTGTGATGTTGAACACGTGCAGACTGTGGTGTGGTGTGAATCTGACATGGCAACATGACTAACAGGAAGGTGTTCGTGGCCTCTGACTGTGGATAAAGGTCTAATGAACATTGTTAGTCACATATTATGCATTATGTGTGTTATGAATTATTTTAAATGAGCAAACACAGCAATCAACTGTTGTGTACCTCTCAGGATACCTATTTTTACACCTCTTAGACCCTCAATGTAAAACATCAAAAAATGGGTGCACACATAAAGATATTGGACTGTTTTGTCCTGACTGTTGCCTTTTGGAACCAAGGACAGCCAATGCCAGATTATCTAATGCCTATAACCCCCAAATTTCACTTCACGTGAAAGCGCCCCGCCACGCAGCGAAGCGGAGCGCCGTGGTTTTGCTCCGACAGGCAAACCCCACTGAAAGCGGCGCGCAGCCCCGTAGGGGGAGGGCTGATCCCCAGAGAGCCACAGGCTCTCATGAGAATAGCGATGTCACACGCTCATAAAGCATGTTATAGACTGAGAAAAGAAATAAACAACACCTCACTTAGCTTCTCTAAGGTTCCTTTGCTGGTCCCAACTACACAGCTTCGTGAATTATTCAACTTCTATCCACCTATATCCATGTAGAAAAGATGTATGGTGTCATGTATACAATCTTATATATTTCTGAACCTCTACGATTCACTTTTCTTCAGCCATGGTGTCGTGTTGCCTCTGGGACCCTCTGACCGACTGCTGACCTGATGCACGTGCCTCCGGTTTTGACGTAATGACAAATAATTGAGGAACATTACGTGCAAGAGTCCGTGCATTGTGTTTTATTTTGAAACTTCTGGTAACTTCCTGCCTGGTGCTTTCTTAACGACAGTGAATTTACGAGGTTTGGAAGTGGCCGCGCGGAAAATAGACCTGAAGCGTATCTGCGCGTGCAGTGGAATTTGCCCGATAGACTACAATGGGAGCAAAGTGCTCAGCAGTACATTTCAAGGACACTGCTTGATGCTGCACGACCCCGCGCGGCACTTTCGCGTCCAGTGGAATTTGGGGGTAAGATTACTAAATAAGGTTATCAGGTCCTTGTCCTGAAAATCAGCTCTGAAACAGGCCAGGGCTGACAATCAGAACTATTGAACTTGTTTAATATGTCCAACCAAATTGTCATGTGTGGAGAAAGCCAACAACTCCTGAGTCATTACTTGTCTTAAACTATGACGCTGGATGGAATTTAGCCAATCGAGCTGACTGAGGAACAAGCATGGCGGACCTGAATCATCTTATTATCAACTTTGCTTCCAGGGTGAGGGACCACTGGCAAGTTGATGCTGCTCCTCCTATGCTGTTTTCTCTTTCTTGTGGTTTCATATTGACTAAATGAATATTGTATTGTATGAATGCCGGACTTTAGACCATTTTCTTCGTTTCGGTTTTGTCGATCTAGTACTCTGTGCTCTGTGCTCTGCGTCATAGCTCAGTAACCATGGGTGCCAAAGACATCAGCTGTTCGGCACCCAGACTCTGGAACTCCCTCCCCTCGCACATACAACAGTCAGACTCCATCTCTTCCTTCAAATCCCAACTCAAAACTCGCCTGTTTAAACTGGCATAGTTCCTCTAACTGGACACTGTGCACTTATTTTTATGTTAATGTTGTTTAAATAATGTCTGTGATCTCTTATGCTTTTATTTTCAGTAAGATGACCTTGGGTGACTTGAGAGGCTCCTCCAAATGAAATCTATTGTTAGTATTATCATTACAAAGCTTAGTGGATCTCAGAAATGGAGGACCAGGCTGTCTCCAGGATCTTCCCCAATCTTTTATTGTTTTCTTGTTCCTGATTTTTCCATCAAAACTAGTCTCAAGATCGTCATCACTCCCTCTTCTTATATGTCCTCTTCCAATGTTGCGTGTGGTGTTTTCCAGTTGTTGCTGTGTTTTTCCATCTTCAATTTTGTTAGATCATGTTTGATCTCTTCAGAGAATCTCTTCAGATCGAGGAAGTCCTTATGTGTTTACCCCCCTAGCCCCCCCTTTTTCTCCTGAGATTTTGTCCTGAACTGTATTTCAGAGAATCCAGACTGTGAGAGGGAAGGTACAACTCTTTTTCCTCCAGCTCATCTCTACCTCAATCCAAACATCAAAAACAAATGTTAATTTTTGGGGCTCTTATCTCTCCAGAGCAGGTCTCTAAATGTGCTTGTAGTGGTATAAAAAATCTGATGCACAAACTGTGGTGAACAGAAGCAGACATGAGTTAGTGCGGTGTCTATGGGTCAGAGTCAAAACAGTCAGAGAAGAGTATTACAGAGGTCTTGCTCTAACTGCCTGCTGGTGTCACAGTAGCAAATGTTTAGACATTAATACAATTTTACTGCATTTTCCTCCATGCTAAAAAAGTGTAGTGGTTTAGCTACTTAGCATTTCCCTCCTTTCAGCCAACTTAATCAGCTAATGAAAAAAAAGAACAAGAGATCAAGAAACAAGCCCATAGCTCCCTCTGTGTTATGGTGAGATTTACTCTGCACAACGTGGTTTTCACTCCTCTGCAAAGGCCAGTCCATGACAACATACAAAAGCTGTGGTACAAAAACAGTTGGGAACCCCTGCTCTACATGTTTCTGTTTTATAGTGACAAGGCTGAGTGTATTACCTTCCTGATAACTCTGACACACGTGTGAATACAGTCATATTGTAAGAAAAAAAAATACCAATGTAACCTTAAAAGTACTTGAAAATAAGGGTTGGACGGGAAAAAATCAGATCAAATAAAACCTCAAAGAGATTGAATATAAGATTCATGGTGTTAGTACAATTTTATGTCTGTTTTTTGTTTTTCTTTTTTCCTTGAGGAATAACCGTAACTGTGAGTTTGTGCTGGTGTATAGCTTGCACAAAAGTCATTTTTCTGTTTTGTTGTTTTGATTTGTTTTTCAGGTTGTGTATGCACGCTTCTTCATTTATTAAGCAGAAACGTAAAATGTACATATAACTTGTACTGCCATTGTCACTTAAATTGTCATACATGAGGTTTAATCTCTGCACTCTCAAAACTATCAAAGACTGATAATTAACGAAAACTCAGACAAAATCTAAAACAGTACTTCAGATGATTTTTTTTAATTGTCAATGTAAAATAATAAGCAATTAACTTTAAGGACAGTAAATGTAGCAATCAAAAGTAGTCTGATATTAATTCTCACTTGCAATATCTTGGAGCACCCCATGGTTGGTTAAATGTATGAAGCCATGATGAGTTTCCAATGGCTCAAAAATCATCCCCATGCCACTGAACCATTGCTTTGGACCCATCAGGCCACAGAACCAAGTGAAGAGTAAAGCTGATAAATAAGATTCATCATATTTGAAAAGTACACGTTGTATACAACATATAATCAATCAACCATCTTTTTTTTAATTTGGCAAACCCTTCTCCCCAATAATGTCTCAGACCTGTTTTTTCCCAACAGTCTAAGTGCCAATTCATTTTTGATCCCTCTGAGCAGCAAGCCTCTTTCTGCCTTCATCAATAATGTTATTAGCAGTGTGGAGGAGTCTTGTTATTCTGCGCCCTGGTGCCAGCTACAAAGAGAAATTTTGATGCAGGAGCCAGGAGAGCAGAGCTGAGGTTGGTCGATCGTGCAGAAGATGAGCGGTTTGCCCACTAAAATAGGTTGCCTTCTCAAAGGGAAGCGTTTGAGTCAGCTGGCCCTGGGTCAGATTCTGCTTCTTACTCCTCCAGGATTTCATCAAAAGGACGACCGGCTCTGCGTTCTCATGCAGCTCCATCCTGCACACAGGGATATTTCTACCAGCCGCTCTGCACGCAGACCTGAGCAGAAATAGTAAATCACAGTCCCGAGAACAGGAGAAGTGTCAGCACAGATCTTAGCCGAGGTTTAAGCTCACCGCGGCTGGCAGAGCTCAGTGAATTCACAAACCTGTCTTTAAAGCCATGAGAGCTCATTCCTCCTCCAGCATCACTGTCAACTCTAAGCTTTAGTAGACAATGTGCCAGAACCTCCTCCACCAACACTGCCAACATAATTTTAGAAACAGAGAGGAGGAAAACTTTTTAAACCCATTAATTAAGGATGTAAGTTGGCATGGTGCAGAGGGTACTTGAGAACTAGTTTTCTGTTACATCAGGTGAAATAACTTCAATTACATCAAAACTTTGGCACTTCAAAGTCCCAGATCCTGTTTTATATAATTGGAAATTGACTCCAAGGTACAAAAACTTTTGTTAATGCTAAAGGAAATTTCAGGATTTCAAAGAAAGTTGTCAAAGCTAAAATACCAACAACAAAAAAAGCTGAGGGAGAACGGGTGCATTATTGGTGATTGTATAACTCTAATGCTTACATAACACAGAACACTTTCCTTCAACCTTCTTAAGACCGCAGTCTGACTTCTTACAGCTAAAGACAATTTGTCTACAGCTGCCATAGGCTGGAAACACATATGCTGTCTGCTGTTTAGTTCCACTTTATGTCGAACATTGCACAAAAGCTGGATCCATCTGGTTCAGTAGCTGTAACCTGTGTAAACTGTGACCTGAAACAAAAAAAAGTCCTACTGAGAAGTTGTTTCCGAAAATTTTAATAACAAGTAGCTTTGGCTGTGTCCTTGCTTACTGAACATACAGCAAACACTTTTTTTATTGAAACAGGTGTCTATTAGCATTTAATTAGCCACACCTATTGATAAGGAGTGTGAAAAGATGGCAGTCCAATGCAAAATAAAAGCAGAGGATTTTTTCCTAATACATTTTTCCCATGCAAAGGCTCGTGACGAGGGCAAGAAATATATCCTTTTCAGATTGTAATTGCAATTTCAGACAACACAATCATGTGATTGTCAAATCTACTATGCTTTGCAGAGCTCCTGATGGACCCAGGATCTGTAGTGTCAACTATGTTACACAAACTATTTTACAAATTTGCAGGCAATTAGGATTCACAGAAGTACTGGAAAGCAGGCCAACAATACAAAACCTCTGCTTAGAAGTAGAAGTTGGAGTATCTGTTAATTAATGAAAACAGATTATTAATCATCAATATTAGGCGTAATGTGTTATGTGCTTTTGATCACTAATTTCTTTACTGTTATCTATACTGCAAACATAGAGAATACCGCACTGAAAGCATGAATCAAATAGATATTGCAATATCTACCAAAAATAAAAAGATTTATCTTTTCCTGAAATCATGCTACCCACAATCCATTGAAAAAGGGTCTTCAACCCTCTTTTGGGTCTTGACCCACTAGTTGAGAAATCACTGTTTTGAACCACACCAGTAGCACGCACCTACTACATTATCTGATTGACTTGTGATGCATTTGACTGACAAAACATTCGGCTAATCACCTTCCAGATATGCTTTTGAATGTTTTAGTACATTCCCAAACACTTTTTTGATGTCCCAGACTAACCAGTGAACTACAGTATATTCCATCTAGTGTGTCAGGTTAAGTTGCCTCTGATTACGCCAATTTTGTTCACACAGCTACTTTTAGGCACAAAAAGATCTTAAGGTACATACACCGGACGCTACTTGTACTACCTCGGTGATCACTCTTCATGCAAAGTCAATGTAAAGCAGCGATGGGGCGGGGCTAACCCTCCCGCGATGCGACAGCCACTTTTCACACTACCATATAGCTTGTCGCGCGATGTGAAAGTAAAAAAAAGTTGATCAATCAGCAGGTGTGTGCACGTGTGATGGTACCCCAGACAGACTGTTATTCATCCAGACTACAGAGTAACAATCCATGTCCGTGTGGGAAACATTAGTCAGTGAGGACATTAGTTTCGCCTAGACGGACTGCGGTAAACTCACAGATGATGCTGCTGCAGGGCATCAGCTGCAGTGTTTTGTGGTTGATGAGTGAATGAAAAGGATACAGCTGGAATAATGTCCGCTTATACATCCTATTATATGATATATGATATGATCACGGTGAAACTCGAGCGGACGTGACGTCACCGAGCGACGGCCTATGGCAACGGTGACCAAAATGAGGTATTTATGGACACGCGACGATATGTCAGTGGGCGATGCGATTTTGGTAGCTGGGTCACTTGCGGTGTGAACGCACCATCAGTCTGTAAGTAACTACCTGTTGCAACATGTAAAAATGGCAAACAATATACTAATTTTGACCCATGACTCTATATTCCTATCAACTATCAAAAAGGCAAAAAAAAATGGTGTGGATGTGTCCATGACAGAGCGGGATAAAAGAGGCAACTCTTTTCTGTGGATGTAGGGAGCTACATCTTTCTTTTTCATTTGAATAAAGGGATGTTCACTCCACTCTGCTTGGCCTTGGGAACACAAGCTGTACAGTGATAGGCAATAACATGAATATTTTTTCTCCAAAATTGTGTAAAATTGTGTTACTTTGGAAATGATTTTGTCTGATTTTATTACAGGGAATATTTCCAGTAGGTGCTTTCTTTCTCAGCCAAAACCAAACTACACTGCCTGTCAGTGATCCTTCCCTCTGTTTCAACCAACACAAAACTATCCAGATATCAGTGCGATTTTTTTTAGCGCAATCAAATGACAGGCTATTAAACATTGTTGGTCCACACCACCCATTAAGCAATGTGTTTCACTCATATGGGTTAGACTAAAGGGGTGATACATGTATGTGAATGAAAGCATGTTATGATAATTCCTCAGTCCAACTGATAATCGTTTGAGATTAAAATATTGAACATTTTCGGACTAAATGTCCACAGTCTCTGCCATTGTTCTTGGTCAATTTGAGATATTAACAGAAACCTGTCATTGAGACTGGTTTTAAAATTTTCATCCATTTATAGAAACGAATCAACAGTTTTGATGACAGATTACAACAAAATCGTTTTACTTTGCTTTAACTTGTTTTCATTATCTCTAAAGCTATATCCATTATTGGCTTATTCTAACTAGCATGTTGATGGCATAAAAAAATGGTTAAGTCCCTTCTCCTCTACTAATCTTACCACTCACAGCATCTCTCCATATCCTCACTTTTACACTGTGAGAAAGAAAATGCTTCAGTTTATTAGATACACCCATTCAACTGCTCCTAAACACAATGCACAGCACATCAAATGCAGATGGGCTAGCAAAAGACTATACCAGATGCCTCTTCTGTCAGCTAACAATTGGAAATTGTGGCTACTGTTCACACAGACACACCAAACTTGGTTACAGGAAGAACTGTTGGGTTATCTAATGAGTCTGGATTTCTGTTTCTGTATTAAGATGGTAAGATCAGAATTTTACACAAACAACATGAAAGTGTTAGGGCTGCCACTTTATACTCAGTATTTGATTGTCTGTTTGAGCATGAGGGTAAAAATCCACACTTGAACTGTAAATACAAATTTGAATAGAAAATATACATCTCAGAAGCACATTAGGGTGCCTGAAGCAGTGAGTTGCCCAATCCAGCTCGCTGTTTACTGCTCTCCTGACCCCACCAACAGGAAGTACAACTACAGAAAATAAAAGAGCTGCTCACTGGAAGTACTATGGACTCCACACTGCTGAGGGCAAAATAGGAAAAAAGAGGGTGTATGTTGACTTTGTGCAAAACAGCTGACCCACTCCTTATCCATGACAACTCTGCAGGCCCATTTGTTTGCCTTCCATCCACTGCAGTCCAGTAGCATCTCACCAAGTACTAAGCTCTTTGTGACCACATCCTTTTCTGAAGGGAGGCATGGAAAAGACCATCACAGACAAGATTACAATATTGACCTGCAGGGACAAATGGCCCACCAGTGTAGTCCCAGGAGAGGTCAGGGGAGGTAATGGATAAGGCCAACCTGGCTTTTGCTGACCAACCTGCAGCAAAAGCCTGAGGCTATACTGTCAATATGGACCAAAACCTCTGCGGAACATTTCAAGCACTTTGTTGAGTCTATACCACATAATCAACAAAGCTATGAAGGCAAAAGAGGCAGTGAACAGATACTGGCAAGGTTTACCTAAAATAAAGTGTCCAGTGCTTTTGTGAGTCAAAACGCAGAACTGTAAGATTGTTAATTTGCCAAATCAGGGAAATTTAGGAAACAATTTCCTGTACCTTAACCAAAAACAAAGCTATCAGAACATAGATCAATGCACTTTAAACTTCACTGATAAGCCAGCATATTTGTTTTGACGCTGTATCAAAAACAATAAAAATTGTATCAGTGCAAAAAAACAAATGCTCATCTAGATACACATGACCAAATCAGAGACACTGATCAACTGTTGAAGTAAAACATGAACGCATACTTACAATGTATTCTGTGCCTTTTTGCCAGTGTGGCCAGGGGTGGTGAGCTGCGAATCCAAATGAAAAGAGAGGGATGCACTAGTATAGCGTAACAGCCACATGCATGTGACAATATTACAGCTCAAAACCTTCACCAAGGCATTTTTGAACTTGTCAGTTAAGTCTTTCTTAAAAATAAGGAACATTGCTGTTGTTGCAGATGTTAAATACTTCAAAAATCCTGAAACTGCATCTGGAATTTTATCACCACCAAAGTCAAAATCCTCTTCCCTTGAGAAATGATGATGGTATTCATCATGCCACAACCTCAGTGGGTTTTATCACCATGAAAAAAAAGTCTGTGCTGATACATTTTCTATACATCAGACACTTTCATCTGCACTGAACAAATCTTCATCTTTATTTAGAAACTTGTGTTGCTGCCCACCTCCTGTTGTGTTCGACACATGCAA